>CM074728.1:131194431-131304431 GCA_037306005.1 Rhinophrynus dorsalis
ACATACACACACACATACACACACACTTATACACACATACACACACTTATATACACATACACACATACACGTACACACACTTATATACACATACACACATATATACACACATATACATACACACACAAATGTATATACACATACACACACACATACACACACACATATACACACATATACACACTTATATACACATACACACATATATACACACATACATGTACACACATATATACACACATACACACACATATATACACACATACACACACACAAATGTATATACACATACACACACACACTTATATACATATACACACACTTATATACACATACACACATATACACAAAACACCAGAAATCAGGGGTCACAGCAACCCCCCAAGTGTAATGTTTCTTTCCTCTCTTTCTGGGGTTTTCCTATTTAGGGAGAGGAGACAAGTGGACTTAATCTGGACTCTCGTTTCATGGCTTCCCCCAACTTCTCATTTATAACAAACCAGATGTCCCCAGGTCCTGCCTCTCCCTGTGTGCTGGTTGACAGTCGGGAAATCTCCTCGGGGCCAGAAGTCATCTCCTACCTGAAGACCTCTCTGGGGGTGAGGGTGGAGGTGTGCTCTCTGGGAGGCTGTGATTATATTGTCAGTAACCGCCTGGTGGTGGAAAGGATGTCACAGTCTGAATTCGCAAACAGCGCAAACCGCAGCAAACTGGTGGAGAGGATCCGGAACCTGCAGAATGTGTTCCACAGGGTCTGCCTGATAGTGGAGAAAGATCGAGTGAAAGCAGGTGAGTAGTGACCCTGAGCTCCTGCACTCGGGTTAGTGCCTCCCACACGTATAAAGACAAGAATGGCGCAAACTACCTGCACCGTACGGATCCCACAGACATTCTCACACAATGAAATTGGGCTTTTAACCCTTTGAATGCGAGGTCTCCTACACATTGCTTTGTACACAACTTCTAACACTGAAGCTGCATTTAAATCGGTGAAAATTTGGAGAATGTTTACTTGCTTTAATATGTGTGCGTGTGTTTGTGTGTTATTTCTCTGTCGTCCAATACAACTCACAGGTACCATGGGGAGGTGACTGCTCCTCCCAGTGGGCTGGAACAATTCTGATAGAAGTGCAGGGGTGGAGCCTCCACCTCCTACATATCAGGCTACCCTAGCCACTCCCCCACAAGACAGATTTGTTCCAGGAACCTGGTTAGATGGCTGAGAACAGTTCTGTTTAGTTTTAGTTATTTTATCATTTTATCTTAGATATGGGGGTGCCCAGATTCCCCCATTAGGCGGGTTACCATTCCTGACTTCCCCTGCAGGATTGCCCAGTTAACAGGTGCTGTTGTGGACCCTGTGCAGCCCTGGGAGAGAATCATACAACCCATGTCTCTCTCTCCTAAAGGAGTCTCTCTCTGAGGCTTCTTCCTTCCCAATGGTAATCTGAAGACCTGCAGAAAAGGTGAGCGACCCTTTGAGTGCCATGGTCCACTTGTCCCACGGTTCCCCTCCGCACAGGGGTCTTCTGGAGTCCTTTATAACCCCTGCGCTCATGTTGGGTAATGATCTATCCGTTCCCTGGGTCTGTGGAGTATGTTGTGTATGTTTAACCCCTTCCCTTCCATGTCTGTTTGGATTGAGGGACTTAGTTTTCATTTCCCCTTGGACTTGTGAGTTTTTCGTCTTTATTAGGTGTGTAATGTGCATTTTAGTGCTTCTCAGTCACTTTGTAAGTTTTTACATTTATCTGAATTCCCGCGCTTTACCTCATAGACGCGATTGCTCCATTGACTTCTATGGGACAGGCTGCTTTGGGATGTACCACTTCATGTACTCCAGTTCACCTCTGCAGTGTCTTGAGGGTCCCTGGGGGGTTCAGGCTCTGATTTTGGGGTACTTTCAGGAAAGAAACTGCATTTTCCATAACACCCATTTCGCTGGCTTTTCTCTGATTGGCTCCAATTTCGGACACCATTTTCTTTATCTCCTGAGCGGAGTATCCTACGCAGGGCTTGAATTCCTTTACTCTCCTCCTCAGGTTAACTCTTCACCTGCCAGATAAGTACATTTTTAGGCTTTCTGTGGTGATTTTATTAATCTGGGTGACAGTATTTGGGTTCACAATTACTGTAAGACACTTCTCTTGTTAGGATGTTGGATCCAAAGGGACATGGGGCTACACCTAAGGGTAAAGACTATGGGGCGTCTTTGAGCCCCCCTGCTTATTGTTCCTCATGCCAAGCGGGGCTTCCAGAGAGAACTCAGGTCACTTACACCCCTCATTCGCTGAAGCCTCTGCTTCTCCGCCAGGGCCCTCCAGCCATGAACAAGCGCCACCTTGGGTCAAGGACGTAAAGTCCTCTATGGCACAGTTTACTCCTTCTCTTCAGGGGGAGTCTTCAGTCTTGGAAGCCCCCCAATTTGTTCAGGTTTGTGGCCCCTAAGGCCCCTGGCATTCCTGACGTCTCTGATTCCTCTGAGGAGGATTCATTTGAGGAGTCAGAGGATGGTGAGTGTACAGAAGGGGCTTCTTCCCATACCTATGGTGACCCCTTTGACACTGACCCCGGGCCCTCTGCTGAGGGTCTCATCAATGCGGTTTTGACTACTCTACACATTCCTATTAACCCTGTAGAGACACAGTCTACTGCTGACGTCTTTTGAAGGCGCATGAAGTCCTGCACTATGTTTCCTCCTAATCCCACTCTAGATCAGGTTATCATGGATGAGTGGAAGACTCCAGACAAGCGTCTTGCTCTCTAAGATAGATTCTCTAAGCTGTACCCCTTTTCTGATGCAACCTTGGCTCAGTGGGCTACACCTCCTCAGGTGGATCCCCCTATTTCTAGACTGTCTAAATCCACTGCTTTGCCCTTGGCGGATGCAACAGCATTTAGGAAATAAACGTATAGGAAGCTTGAAGCTAAACTGAAGTCTGCTTTTGCTGCCATTGGTGCCTCTTTGAGGCCTACCTTGATATCTGTGTGGGTTACCAGAGCCATTGCTGTTTGGACTGAACAGCTAACTGACACTGTCTACTAAGGTTCCCCTAAGGAGGACCTTTTGGCCAAAGTCTGAGGCTCAGAGCTATGTGACTGATGCCCTCTTTGATGCGTTAGCCTTAAGGCTAAGGCTTCTGCCTTTTCTGTGGCTGCTGAACTCACACTGTGGCTTAAGATTGGGTCTGCTGACTTATCATCTAAGAAGTCACTAATTTCTCTCCCTTTTCAGGGTAAGTCTCTTTTTGGGCCTGAACTGAAGAACTTCATCTGTGAGGCTAATGGGGATAAGAGCACTTTGTTGCCTCAGGTTCCTAAATGCCCTAATATGGCATGGAAGCAGCGTCTTTTTCGCCCCCGCCAAAGCTGAGGTCAAAGGCAGAATCCAGATGGGTCTCAGGCCAGAACTCCAAGCTCCACCCCGAAGCCCAGGCAACAGTGGAGGTCCAAGCACTCCTCCACCAAATCCACCAAACCTCCTTCGGCATGACTCACCGAACCCTGGTCTGCATACACCTGTAGGTGGTCGCCTGCAATATTTTTCAATCATTTGGGCAGGCTCTGTTGCAGATCATTGGGTATTACAGGTGGTTTCAGGAGGCTACAGGATTCCCTTCACATCCCTGCCTCCCTTCAGATTTTTTGTTTCTTGTTCCCCTCAGGGTCAAGAGAAATCACATCTTTTCAACGGGGTGGTGCATGCTGTCTTGGACAAGAGAGTGCTGACTCCGGTTCCTCCACAAGAGAGAGGTTTTAGGTTTCTATTCAAACCTATTTGTGGATCCCAGGAAGGATGGCAGCAGTTGCCCTCTCCTGGACCTCAAGGACATCAACTTTTTTGTGGTCATACTACAAGATGGAGTCTTTGCACTCTGTAATAGCAGTGATTTGTCCAGGGGAATTTCTGGCCTCTCTGGTTCTGCAGGACGCTTACCTGCATATTCCAATTCAAATGGACAGTCAGAAGTATCTCAGGTTTGCTTGCAATCTGGGACACTTCCTATTCACTGCTCTCCTCTTCAGGCTCACCATTGCTTCTCAGGTGTTTGCACGTGTCTTGGTAGCCTTGCTTGCTTTCCTGCACACCAGGTTCAACACCTGCCATACACATTCCAGGTGTAGAGAACGTTCTGGCAGACTTCCTCAGTCGTCAGACTGTGGACTGTGGAGAGTGGGAGCTCCATACGGAGGTCTTCGATTTGCTGGTACAAAAACAGGGGGCATCCTTGGATAGACCTAATGGCTACCAGGGACAACAGGAAGGTGCTGATGTTTTGCTCTTGCTGGAGGGACCCACTGGCATTTGCATTGGACTGCTTGTCCATTCCTTGGCACTGTCATCTAGCCTACATTTTCTCTCGTCTTCCTCTTATCCCCAGGGTGTTGAGAAAGATTTGAATGGAAGGTGCATGGGTCATTCTGATTGCTCCTTATTGAACCAGGCAACCTTGGTTTCCAGAAGTCTTGGCTTTGTCTGCTCAGGATCCATTTCCTCTGCCACCCAGACAGTATATCCTTCTCCAGGGTTACCCCTGGAAGGAGGAGGTGGACAGTCTGGCTTTGACGGCATGGCTGTTGAAGCCTCCATCTTGAGGAGGAAGGGCTTTTCTCCTGATCTGTGGAAAGAAAGGAAGGGAGAGAACAAAAGGGGTGCCCCTTGTGCGTACCAATATGATATTTTCGGGACCGTAACCACAAGTACACCCAGATGGAAATGTACTCACACTTTTAATAGTGTTGGAAAAGACTTATGTACAATCCAATCTGTCAAGACCACTAGAGTTGAAACTGCCTCCAGAAACACGTAAGCATTAAAATACCTGTATACTTTAATTTGTAATCACATTAAAATATACAAAAGTTGAAGATCCTAGCCTCCGCCTGTCAGTTCTCAGCCAACACGGTGAATACCCGAACGGAGATGGGGTGATTCTCTCTGAAAGCGCATGAGCCGGTACTCTTGATATCAAGTGACTGGTACTAAATAAATGTGAGTATTATATACTCTTGCTGTTATCTGTATCTTATACTATAACGATATTGCACCATTGGCGCTCCTTGTTTTTTTGTGTTTATCTTTTCCCGGCTTTTCTCCTGAGGTAGTCTCCAACATGATCCAAGCCAGATTCTTCTAAAGCCTACCACAGGGTTTGGTCTACCTTTCATTCTTGGTGTGTGGACAGGGATCTGTCCTCACATGATTTTCAACTTCTTTCCATCTTATCCTTTTTGCAGGATGGTGTGAACAAGGGCCTTAGTCTTAGTTCTTTGAAGGTGCAGACCTCAGCTCTCTCGGTCCTTTACCAGAGACTCATTGCCACATTGCCGGATGTCAGTGTCTTCTTTCAGGGCGTTGCTCATGCTTTCCCTGCTTACGAGGATCCCACTCCTCAGTGGAACCTTAATCTGATCTTTGGTGTTTTTCAGTGTCCTCCATTTGAGTCCTTGGCTACAATTCCTCTACGTCTTTTGATGTGGAAGATGGTCTTTCTTTTGGCTGTGGTCTCTGTCTGCAGAGTTGCAGGCTTTGTCCTGCAAGCCACATTTCCTGCTGTTTCACAAGGATAAGGCTGTTCTTTGTACCTTTCAGGAATTTCTTCCTAAGGTGGTCTCTGAGTTCCACATCAATCAGGAGATTGTTGTGTCTTCCTTTTGTCCTGACCCCAAATCTGACAAGGAGAGGGATCTCCACTTGTTGGATGTAGTGTGTTGCCTCAAGTTCTATGTGCACCATACCGAGCCCATCTGCAAGACAGATACCTTGTTTGTCATCCCTGAGGGCCTCAGGGCTGGTCTGGCTGCGTCCAATGTGACTATCACATCCTGGATTAAGTCTACCATCCGCAAGGCTTATGACCTCAGAGAGAAACCTGTTCCCTTCCACATTACAGCAAACTCCACCAGATCTGTTGGGGCCTCCTGGGCCTACAAGAATCAGGCCTCCGCTGAACAGCTGCGCAAGGTGGCCACTTGGTCTTCTGTGCACACCTTTATCAAACACTACCGTGTGGATGTTCTGGCTTTGGCTGAAGCCAGTTTTGCCTGTCTAGGACTTTTTCCCATTCTGTGCCTTGTAGCTCTTTAAGTGTTAAGTCCTGTTGGCTCTTGTTCTTGTGTGCTGTGTATTATTATTCAATGTCCACTGACACTTTGTTAGTTTGGGCTGTTCCTTGTCCTGGATAGTCCATGAGAACTCTGGTATCATGGGGACCGGCGCTTGGTCCTTTCCTTCTTCCCACCCTGGGATCTCAATGTTGGGACATCCCCATGGTACCTGTGAGTTATATTGGATGACAGAGAAAAGAGGATTTTCGTCTTATCTGTTAAATCCTTTTCTCTTAGTCCATATAGCATACAGGCCTCCCACCCAGTGAAAGGGACCATGTTGGGTCTCCTGTGGCTGGACATGGGAGTCCTTTTGGGTTCATTGCTCACAGTTTTCCTCTCTTCCTTCTTGCTATCTAGCTTGATAGGTTCTTTTCTCAAATATATCTGTGTAGGGGGTAGTGAGGCAGCCTGATATGGAGGAGGGAGAGGCTCCACCCTGCATTTCTTCTAGAATTGTTCCAGCCTACTGGGAGGAGCTATCGCCTCTCCATGGTACCTGTGAGTTATATGGACTAAGATTTAACAGGTAAGATTAAAATCCTCTTATACATAATATATAAATAATATGCCTGTGGGTGTGTGCTACAGGATTGCACAGTGCAACTTCCCAAAATTCCCATTAATTTAAAGGAAGTGTTAAATGAATGCTGGGATTTAGCTAACAAATGGTAGTGCAGTAATTGGAGAAAGGGGTGAAAATCTTCACCTAATTCTGTGAGACTTTGGAGAATGGACACTCCCCTCGTAAGGTGCAGTTGGTCTGCTCCAGTTAAGGCCCTACAACCCATGTTTCCTAAGGTCTCGTTAGTGGGGGCTTTTAAACACAACATTTTCTGAGTGTCTAGTTTTTGTAAACAAAATGGTAGCTTTTTAATGAACATGGCACAATGTGCATCCAAATAATATATAAATGGTAATTAAAAATAACCTTAGTGTCTCTTTTGCAGTATATATCAAATAAAAATACTGTTTCCTTTTGTGTAGTCAAATAGTGGTACAATAATAGCAGTTTATTTAATAACAATGCACTTCTTTTAGCTATTTGCTCATATACTAAATATGACTTAGTGCAATGGTAAAGCCCAGATGATCTCTTTATATAGATAGACCTTGGTAAGCATGTCTGATCTTCTTATCCTGCATAATGAATCCTTTGTACTTTCCAGGGGAGACATCAAGGATATTTCAGAGGATAAGGTATTATGACACCATCTTATCAGCCTTGATCAGCGCCGGCATCCAGATTCTTTTCAGCTCCAGCCAAGAGGAGACTGCAGGGCTATTGAAGGAGCTGGCGTTGTTGGAGCATCGAAAGAACGAGGGCATAACAGTACCAACTGAGGTTAAAGGTCACAAGCAAGAAGCGCTACAGTTCTACCTGACCATCCCCAACCTCAGCTACATCACAGCACTCAATCTGTGTCATCACTTCCACACCGTGGGCCAGATGGTAAACAGGTACATCAAGAGGCATGAATACTAGCTTGTCTTGCACTACACTTCCCATAATGCTTAGCGGGCTTCAGGCTAGCCGAATATAATATAATAGGTGGGAGCTACTCGCTGCCCAGCTCCTGATTAGTGAATCATTTTTTATTTTATATCCTCATAAATGGACACTAAGGACCGAACGTTGGCGCAAACTAGCTGCATTATAGGGGCCAATACAAATCCCCATTGATTTAATCACAGCTTCTAACCCTGGAGAGCTATAAAGGTTTCTGACCATTGCTGCCCAATGCCTTGCAGACATCTAGCATTTAAGACATTAAGTGCCTCGTTTACATTTTAATTTGTCCCCTGTGATGGACATGGTTTGTTCTTAAAACCTCTCCCCTTTAGCATCCTTAGCCCAGCCCCAAGTATAAGTGACTAAAGGAATAGTAAAGTCAGTCATAGTGCTGAATAGTCAAAGGTCAGCTTTACTGGCCGAGCTGGACAGATATGCTGTCTATTGATTTATAAGTCCCTGTGATTCTTACAGGGTTAATGTGTAGAATACAGGACTTGCAGTTTATCTGGTCCCCCCACTGTCCTGAGGAGCACTATAAGTCTTCCCAGATAGTGAAACCTTCATGTAAGTGTCCATCACATTGTAGTCTGCCTCTAGTTCACACCTTGGTCTGTTTGTCTGGTCCATCCACTGTTCTATATAACACTATAAGTCTTCCCAGATGATTAAACCTCGATGTAAGTGTCCATCACATTGTAGTCTGCCTCTAGTTCACACCTCGGTCTGTATGTCTGGTCCATACACTGTTCTGTAGAACACTATAAGTCTTCCTAGATGGTGAAACCTCCATGTAAGTGTCCATCACATTGTGGTCTGCCTTTAGTTCACACCATGTTCTGTTTGTCTGGTCCATCCACTGTTCTATAGAACACTATAAGTCTTCCCAGGTGGTGAAACCTTGATGTAAATGTCCATCACATTGTGGTCTGCCTCTAGTTCACACCTCGGTCTGTATGTCTGGTCCATACACTGTTGTATAGAACACTATAAGTCTTCCTAGATGGTGAAACCTCCATGTAAGTGTCCATCACATTGCAGTCTGCCTCTAGTTCATCGTAATCAGTGCTACCATAGATGAATATCACCTTAATTAAAAGTGTTGCCTTCCATCGGAGAACTGCTGCTTATATACCTCCTTCTGTTCAGCCATTGGCTCAGCTTGGACATTCACCTTCTCAAACAGTAAACTGATGTCCCAGGGGAACTAGGATACGTAAATGGTGACATTTATTGTCCAAGGGCTCTCCTCACTACGTGTAAGAAAATAGGTGAATTTCTCTTGTGAAGAAGGGAGTCCCTGGACCTCCCGAGGGAGACTCTTTTAAAACTGACAGCTGGAGAGGTGAATGTGACGGAACTGTGGCGACCATGGGAGATATTGGTGTGTTAGAGATATGGGATCTCATGTCTTCAGACTATTTCTACCCAAAAGACAAACACCCATAGACTGAGCTTAGCCATAGTTGATTCCAGTACATTGCTGGAGTGCAGAGATAGTGGGGGGTTGGGCTTTGATTCCACTCTACTCCAGGCCTGTGCTAAGGAATGTTAATTGATTCCTGCTGTGCTTCCTTGACCAATCAGAGGCGGTTATTGATGAGCCAGTTAAGAATGTATGATTTCAAGTCTTAATCTGCATTCTTATCCTGATACTGTCCCAAGTATTCGTTTGCATGCTGATCTAGATAAGAGTCTCTGTAGTGTATATAATCTGTGTGTTTGAGTCAATAAAAGAGAGTTCTTCCCTTCATCAAGTCTCGGCTGATGTTTGGGAACAGGAGGGTCAGTTTACTATTGGTGTGTTATTCTGAGGGAGAAAGGAACTATAAAAGAGGTATCCAGCTTATGATACAAGGCGTCACGTTACAACTGGTGGCAAGCGGCGGGATTCGGCTTATCCCAAGGAACTGAAACTGAGACCAGCATCCAGGGGGAGATATAGCCGCTGGCTTGACCCCGGTCTCAGCAACGCAGTGAGCAGTGGATGGAGGAACAGCGAAACTGAGACCAGAATCCAGGGGGAGATATAGCCACTTGCTTGACCCCGGTCTTAGGAACGCAGCGAGCAGTGGATAGAGCGTAGGTTCACCTGAACTGGAGGAAGCAGTATTGCGGCGGGCTTAGCGAAGCCCTGGAGTATCTGCTGGAGTCCAGAGTGCAAGGGGGCCCCAACCTGTGGATGGCCAAAGCAACTTGAATATCCTAGAACTTGGAGCACTAGTATCCAGTGCATTGGGAGGTACATGGGATCCTGCCTGTGGAACATGGCAAATCTAGGACCAATGGGAGCTGTTAAGTCCAACTGGAGACGAATTGAGAAGCTGGTGGCATTGCGATGGCCACTTCTGGGAGACAATCCTCTGCTGGATTGGGAGGACAGCATGGACTGCTTTGTGAAGGTGGAAAGTAAGCTACAGGATCAGTATATCGCCCTGTACCGGAAAGCAGAGCAGAAGTATTACAGCAGGATGCGCCCCTCTTGTTCTGCTGCAGGCAATGGATACAATGGCCCAGGAGTAGGATGGGAGGCCATCTGTGTCGACCCCAACTTTGGCAGCAAGGAGGAGAGTAGGTTTTGGGAAATCAGGGATGCCCGGGAGGAGATGATGGGGTTCCAGAATATCCCTGAGCTAGCAGAGGAGCTGGAGGACCTGGTGGAGCAAGAGTGGCATCTGGAGCGAGCTTACCAAGGCCTTATCCGGAAAGTTGCGAGGCATACGGGGGAGGGACCATGGGCAGCCCCCCCATATACTATACCGCAGGAAGACGTGGCATGGCTGGCCAACCCGCCCTGGGATGGAGGCTCCGACCTTGGAATCGAACAGTCCTTTGAGTCCTGCGACCCGGTGGGGTGGAGAATGAGGAATCTACTGCCCCATCTAGGACCCAATCCGTCGGAAGAGACGGTTGCCCAACTTAAACTGTCGGTCGAGCAACAGTACTTTCAAGACATCCAGAGCCCCTGGGTTGCCCCATGCTGGGGGAGTGAGACAGTGATACACACCAGCCCCTTTGTTACCCCGGACCTGAGGAGTGGGAATTCGCTGCTCCTCAGCCCCAAGAATGCCCCTGTACCAGGGGGTGGGACAACCCCCCCCCCTGGTGGACATTTGGCCCCTTCCCCTTTTCCTACTGTTGTGAGTGAGAGAGAGCTCACCAGCAGCCCCAAGAAGATGCTCCCTTTGATAATGGACACTGCCCTGGAGAAGGAGCAATGTGTGCTCTCCAGGGGCACGGTTGATACGACCCGGAGGAATGGGACTGCGGTCTTCCTCAAGGCAGAGAATTGCCCTGCGGTTTGTGGCCTGAAAGAAGAGGACCCCAGCAGACTGAAGGAGAACAGTGCTGCTGGCCCTCTTGTTGATCCTATGGACTGTGAACTGGTGGGTGGGAATGCGTTCCCCACCAGCCCCCCTGTGAACCCTGGCCTGGTGAGTAGGAGTGAGCTCCACAGGGCCTGGGAAACCCCTGTTGCTGTGGATGAGGCGCAGGTCCCCACCAGCAGCCCCTGTCCTTCCCCTTTATTATTGGATACTGCCCTGGAGAAAGAGAAATATGTGCTCTCCAGGGGCGCAGATGTTATGGCCCTGAGGAATGGGACTTCGGTCTTCCTCAAGGCAGAGAATGGCCTTGGAGTTTGTTGCCTGGAAGAAGAGGACCCCAGCCGACTGAAGGAGAACAGTGCTGCTGACCCTCTTGTTGACCCTATGGACTGTGAACTGGTGCGTGGGAATGCGTTCCCCACCAGCCCCCCTGTGAACCCTGGCCTGGTGAGTAGGAGCAAGCTCCCCAGGGCCTGGGAAACCCCTGTTGCTGTGGATGAGACTCAGGTCCCCACCAGTAGCCCCTGTCCTTCCCCTTTGTTATTGGATACTGCCCTGGAGAAAGAGAAATGTGTGCTCTCCAGGGGCACGGATGTTATGGCCCTGAGGAATGGGACTGTGGTCTTCCTCAAGGCAGAGAATGGCCCTGGAGTTTGTTGCCTGGAAGAAGAGGACCCCAGCAGATGGAAGGAGAACAGTGCTGCTGATCCTCTTGCTGTACATGTGGACTGTGAACTGGTGGGTGGGAGCGAGCCCACCAGCCCCTATGTGACCCCTGGCCTGGTGGTTGGGAGCGAGCCCACCAGGCCCTGTGAAACCTTGGCTGTGATGAGTGGGACAACAGTCCTCATCAGCAGTCCAAAGCCTGTTGCCCCTTTTCCTGATACCCCAGCCTTGGTGAGTGGGACCACGGTCCTCACCAGGGATGCCCTTGTTGCCCCTGGATCTGTTGACCCCAGCCTGGTGGGTGGGAAGTCATTCCCCACCAGGCCAACTGTTGATCCAGCCCGAGGGAGGGGGACCACCGTGCTCCCTAAGGAAGTTGGGAGTTGCCCCAGTTTGCCAGCAGCCCACAGTCTGTTTGTCCTGGATTGGTGAGTGGGAGTGCGCTCCTCACCGGTCCTCTGGATGCCCCTACCCTGAGCAAAAGAGTCCCCAGTGTTTCCAGTAGCCCTTTGGATGTTGCCTCAGCCCAGGAGAGTAGGAGCAGCATCCTCTCCTGTTCCCGTGGGGTACTTGCCCAACCAAAAGGGGGAGATGTCCCCAGCGTCCACCAAGGTGACCCCCAGGCCATTGGGAACCCAGAGACACTGTTGCCAAAAGTAGGTCCACCTTATAGACTGGCTATGGACCCTGAGCCACTGGACCCAGACCCAGGAGGGTCTGACCCCAGCTCTGCCTGGAGCCTGGCCCAGGAGAGGCCTCCCAACTTAGTGACAGCCAGGACCAAGAGGTACACGTTTCACTGGCCCAGGATCAAGGACCCCAGTTTTACTCCTGGCCCCGGACACGGGGCTCGTTTATTCTTTCCAGACCCCAGGACTGTAGGGGCTGGCTGGGGACAAGACTTTTGGGACAAGTACTGTTGTGGACATGGCACTACCAGATTATGTGTCCACTCCGAACAGCAGCGAGCTGACCCGTGTGGATCATGCTGTGGCTGTCGGAGGTGGACAAGGGGGAGATATGTGACGGAACTGTGGCGACCATGGGAGATATTGGTGTGTTAGAGATATGGGATCTCATGTCTTCAGACTATTTCTACCCAAAAGACAAACACCCATAGACTGAGCTGAGCCATAGTTGATTCCAGTACATTGCTGGAGTGCAGAGATAGTGGGGGGTTGGGCTTTGATTCCACTCTACTCCAGGCCTGTGCTAAGGAATGTTAATTGATTCCTGCTGTGCTTCCTTGACCAATCAGAGGCGGTTATTGATGAGCCAGTTAAGAATGTATGATTTCAAGTCTTAATCTGCATTCTTATCCTGATAAGGGTGCTGGTGACTGATTGGTCAAGCATAGAAACACTGTCCCAAGTATTTGTTTGCATGCTGATCTAGATAAGAGTCTCTGTAGTGTATATAAGCTGTGTGTTTGAGTCAATAAAAGAGAGTTCTTCCCTTCATCAAGTCTCGGCTGATGTTTGGGAACAGGAGAGTCAGTTTACTATTGGAGTGTTATTCTGAGGGAGAAAGGAACTATAAAAGAGGTATCCAGCTTATGATACAAGGCGTCACATTACAGTGAAATAGGCATGAAGAAGGGGGAGGAGTTTCAGAGTGCCCCACCTCCTATAAGCATGAGGAAGGGGGAGGAGTTTCAGAGTGCCCCACCTCCTATAAGCATGAGGAAGGGGGAGGAGTTTCAGAGTGCCCCACCTCCTATAAGCATGAGGAAGGGGGAGGAGTTTCAGAGTGCCCCACCTCCTATAAGCACACTCCCATACCCCATGGTCCCTGCATTCCTCAGTGATGATAAATGACTGTTCCTGTGACTTATTATTATTATTTTAGTAAAACAGAAATCTAGTCTTCACCTTGCTCCCTTCCTTTTCCAGTTCTGTGGTATTTCACCTCTGCTTGCAGTTTTAACCCCTTAAGGACCAATGACGTTCCAGGACCGTCACGGCTGTCCCGGGCTTGACCAATGACGGTTCTGGCACGTCATTGCATTCATGGGTCGCTACGTGGCTGCACGCTGCTTGGGGATCCCTGAATCAAATGGCAAATAAAATTGCCCCGTGGTCTTTAACTGCCCGGTCGTTAACCATTTGACCGACAGCAATGCATTGAATATCCCTCTTCTACTTGTAAGGTTAAACAAGGTCTGTCACTCCATGTCTATGTCTCCCTCTGTCCAGTGACATGGAACAGAGAGATGTACACAGACTTTCTGGTCCTGTGCAGGAAGAGGGCGCTCTCCTCACTGAACCCAGAAGGAAGAGAAGAACTTAAAGGAGCAGTAAAATTTTGCTTATAGGGATAGATAGATAGATAGATAGATAGATAGATAGATAGATAGATAGATAGATAGATAGATAGGTAGATATGTGACAGATAGATATGTGACAGATAGATATGTGACAGATAGATATGTGACAGATAGATAGATAGATAGATAGATAGATAGATAGATATGAGATAGACAGACAGATAGATAGATATGAGATAGATAGATAGATAGATAGATAGATATGAGATAGATAGATAGATAGATAGATAGATAGATAGATAGATATGAGATAAATAGATATGAGATAGATAGATAGATAGATAGATAGATAGATAGATAGATAGATATGAGATAGATAGATAGATAGATAGATAGATAGATAGATAGATAGATATGAGATAGATAGATATGAGATAAATAGATATGAGATAGATAGATAGATATGAGATAAATAGATATGAGATAGATAGATAGATATGAGATAGATAGATAGATATGAGATAAATAGATATGAGATAGATAGATATGAGATAGATAGATAGATATGAGATAAATAGATATGAGATAGATAAGACAGACAGATAAATAGATATGGGATTTTCCTGTAAACAAAGGTACTCCCATTGCTGAAAGATGCATATGTTCCAATTATTACAGTTCAAAGTCTTGTTTTTTTTACATTAACAGTGCCCTCTAGTGGTCAGATTACAATTATTCCGCTACATTCTATTTGAGAGGAAGGTTACTGAGAAAAGTTCTCCACAGAATAGAATAGAAACTGCTGAGCTACTTCCTGTCAGTAATATCGGGAATTAATCACTCTAATTCACTTCCTGATATGAACCGCTATGAAATTGGAATAAAACAGCTCACAGCGGTGGATGTGACCTTGTTTTACTCAGCAGGAAAATCTTTGTAACTTATAGGTTTTCATTAAAAAATGTACTGCTCCTTTAAAGGGATAGTCATACTTCGTTTTAACTTTATTTTATTTTGTAGGCATTAAAAAAACATGAAGAACGATATAAGTCTTATCTCTCAAACCTTTATGGTTTATGAGATATTCACAAGCAAAGTTTCCCCTCCCGCCCCTTTTACCTAGTGTAAGCCATCTCTTCTCAGATGTGGAATCCAGTCCATAGACCAGACAGATAACAGCAGGGGACAATCTTCTTCCTATGAGAACAATGAAAGCCCTGCCCCCCTTGACAAGCTTTTCAGGTTTTTCCTTTATATTAATTGAAGATTGTCCCTCTCTGCAGTCTACCTGGACACCTCCCTTCTGATCTGGTTGAACGGGGGGGGGGATACTTTGCCTGTGAATATCTCTTAAACCATAAAGGTCTGAGAGATAAGACTTATATCGTTCTTCATGTTTTTTTAATGCCTACAAAATAAAGTTAAAACGAAGTATTACTATCCCTTTAAATATCAGATGCGAGGAATAGAGTAAGAAATGAAGCAATGTGAGACCTCTATCATGTAGCACTGAAGTTCGGCAGATTTTGGCCCCGGTCTGTATATTAGAGAATGAACTAGTCGTTATTAATTCGCTGCTTTGTGTCTGTGTTGGTTTTGCAGCTCAGTGACTGAGATCTCAAAATGCGGCCGAGTAACCGCGCAGAAAGCAGAGGAAATCTATCGCTACCTCCATTACGTGTTCGAGTCCCACATGTTGATTCAAGAGAACGGCAAACAGAAGCGGAGTCTCTAGTACATATGTGTCATGATCTTGCACCGGGATAAGCAACCTCTGGCTCTCCAGCTGTTGGAGACTACAATTCCTGTTTTCCCCACCAGCTGCTGGATACTACAATTCCCATTATTCTTAACCAGCCATATTGTAGTGGTGAGTAATCCCCCAAGAGCTGGAGAGCCACAGGTCCCCTCCCCCCGGTTACTGTAGAACTGCAATGTCCCCTCCTGTCTTAATAACCTTTTATTTTCGGCCGGTTCACAAGATGAATTATTGCTGTGCCGAGTAAATGCACTTTACTTTGATTTATGTTGTAAAATAAGAAAATAAATTTATGTACAAAGGTCACTTTCTGGTCTCGCAGTAATATAAAGAGATGGCGCTACAGAGCCCGGATGTACAAAAAATGTCTTTGCCATCAAAGTTGTTAAATAAAAACAGTGCAGCTACAGGGCTATCAACATGTTGCTCTCCAGCTTTTGGCTAAAAGCCAGCTTGAGTGTCCTTGATGTGGACAAGGAGCCCTGTCATTCTTACTGTCCTCACGTCACCCCCCAATGGATAAAGGGCTGGTAGTCATTATTACTAGGCTGGTAGTCATTATTACTAGGTTGGTAGTCATTATTACTAGGCTGGTAGTCATTATTACTAGGCTGGTAGTCATTATTACTGGACTGGTAGTCATTATTACTGGACTGGTAGTCATTATTATTATTAGGCTGGTAGTTATTATTACTAGGTTGGTAGTCATTATTACTGGACTGGTAGTCATTATTACTAGGTTGGTAGTCATTATTACTGGGCTGGTAGTCATTATTACTGGGTTGGTAGTCATTATTACTAGGTTGGTAGTCATTATTACTGGGCTGGTAGTCATTATTACTAGGTTGGTAGTCATTATTACTGGACTGGTAGTCATTATTACTAGGCTGGTAGTCATTATTACTGGACTGGTAGTCATTATTACTAGGCTGGTAGTCATTATTACTAGGCTGGTAGTCATTATTACTAGGCTGGTAGTCATTATTACTGGACTGGTAGTCATTATTACTGGGTTGGTAGTCATTATTACTAGGCTGGTAGTCATTATTACTAGGTTGGTAGTCATTATTACTGGACTGGTAGTCATTATTACTGGACTGGTAGTCATTATTATTATTAGGCTGGTAGTTATTATTACTAGGCTGGTAGTCATTATTACTGGACTGGTAGTCATTATTACTGGGCTGGTAGTCATTATTACTGGACTGGTAGTCATTATTACTAGGCTGGTAGTCATTATTACTGGACTGGTAGTCATTATTACTAGGCTGGTAGTCATTATTACTGGACTGGTAGTCATTATTACTGGGTTGGTAGTCATTATTACTGGGCTGGTAGTCATTATTACTAGATTGGTAGTCATTATTACTGGACTGGTAGTCATTATTACTGGACTGGTAGTTATTATTACTAGGTTGGTAGTCAGTATTACTGGACTGGTAGTCATTATTACTGGACTGGTAGTCATTATTACTGGACTGGTAGTCATTATTACTAGGCTGGTAGTCATTATTACTGGACTGGTAGTCATTATTACTAGGCTGGTAGTCATTATTACTGGACTGGTAGTCATTATTACTGGGCTGGTAGTTATTATTACTGGGCTGGTAGTCATTATTATTAGATTGGTAGTCATTATTACTAGGCTGGTAGTCATTATTACTGGACTGGTAGTCATTATTACTAGGCTGGTAGTCATTATTACTGGACTGGTAGTCATTATTACTAGGCTGGTAGTCATTATTACTGGACTGGTAGTCATTATTACTGGACTGGTAGTCATTATTACTGGGCTGGTAGTCATTATTACTTGACTGGTAGTCATTATTACTAGATTGGTAGTTATTATTACTGGGCTGGTAGTCATTATTATTAGATTGGTAGTCATTATTACTAGGCTGGTAGTCATTATTACTGGGTTGGTAGTCATTATTACTGGACTGGTAGTCATTATTACTAGGCTGGTAGTCATTATTACTGGACTGGTAGTCATTATTACTAGGCTGGTAGTCATTATTACTGGGTTGGTAGTCATTATTACTGGGTTGGTAGTCATTATTACTAGGCTGGTAGTCATTATTACTGGGTTGGTAGTCATTATTACTGGGCTGGTAGTCATTATTACTGGGCTGGTAGTCATTATTACTAGGTTGGTAGTCATTATTACTAGTCTGGTAGTTATTATTACTGGGTTGGTAGTTATTATTACTGGGTTGGTAGTCATTATTACTAGGCTGGTAGTCATTATTATTAGGCTGGTAGTTATTATTACTGGGCTGGTAGTCATTATTACTAGGTTGGTAGTCATTATTACTAGGCTGGTAGTCATTATTATTAGATTGGTAGTCATTATTACTAGGCTGGTAGTCATTATTATTAGGCTGGTAGTTATTATTACTGGGCTGGTAGTCATTATTACTAGGTTGGTAGTCATTATTACTAGGCTGGTAGTCATTATTATTAGATTGGTAGTCATTATTACTGGGCTGGTAGTCATTATTATTAGGCTGGTAGTTATTATTACTGGGCTGGTAGTCAGTATTACTAGGTTGGTAGTCATTATTACTAGGCTGGTAGTCATTATTATTAGATTGGTAGTCATTATTACTAGGTTGGTAGTCATTATTACTAGGCTGGTAGTCATTATTATTAGGTTGGTAGTTATTATTACTGGGCTGGTAGTCATTATTACTAGATTGGTAGTCATTATTATTATTAGGCTGGTAGTTATTATTACTGGGCTGGTAGTCAGTATTACTAGGTTGGTAGTCATTATTACTAGGCTGGTAGTCATTATTATTAGATTGGTAGTCATTATTACTGGGTTGGTAGTTATTATTAATGGGCTGGCAGTCAGTTTACTAGGTTGGTAGTTATTATTACTGGGCTGGCAGTGAGTATTACTAGGTTGGTAGTTATTATTACTAGGTTGGTAGTCAGTATTACTGGACTGATAGTCAGTATTACTGGACTGATAGTTATTATTACTGGGCTGGCAGTCAGTATTACTGGGCTGGTAGTTATTATTACTAGGTTGGTAGTCAGTATTACTGGACTGATAGTTATTATTACTGGGCTGGCAGTCAGTTTACTAGGTTGGTAGTTATTATTACTGGGCTGGCGGTGAGTATTACTAGGTTGGTAGTAACATACCATAGTAACAGTAAATTAGGTTGAATAAAGACACAAGTCCATCAAGTTCAATCTTCTCCTCATACTCTAGTGACTGAGAATTTTATAGCTTTCCTGCTACCAATTAAATTAGTATTTATCAGACCTTCCTGATCAGCCTACTAATAAATAGTATAACCCTGTATGTTCCCTTTTGAAAGAATGTATCTAGTCTTCTCTTAAATGTATCCATTGGATCTGCCATAACCACCTCCTTGGGCAAGGAATTCCACAATTTAACAGACCTTACCGTAAAAAAACCCCTTCCTCTGCTGAAGTCTAAACCTCCTTTCCTCTAATCTCAAGGGGTGTCCCCTGGTCACCTGATCAGGCCTTGGAATAAATAGCGCACCCCAGAGATCCTTGTATTGACCTCTCATATACTTGTCTCATATACTAAGGTCTCCTCTTAGTCGTCTTTTCTCTAGAGTAAATAAACCAAGTTTGTTTAGTTGTTCCTCATATGTCAAGTCCTCCATTCCCTTAATTAATTTTGTTGCTCTCCGCTGTACCCTCTCTAGTTCTAGTATATCCTTTTTCAGAACCGGTGCCCAAAACTGCACTGCATACTCAAGGTGAGGTCTTACCAATGATTTGTACAATGATTCCATTAAGTTCATAAGTAGCCTTGGGATTGTTTCCTCCCAAATGCATGACTTTACACTTCCCCACATTAAACTTCATATTCCACATGTTTGCCCAATCTGACATTGTATGTAAATCCCTCTGTAGAGAGCAATTATCCTGTTCTGAATTAATTACCCTGCATAATCTGCAAATATTGATATTTTGCTTTCTATATCTATCCTACTAGCCCTGCCCCAGATAGACTTGCTCCAGTAACCTGGATGGAGGCTGAGAAATGTTATGATTAGTTTTTAGAGTATTATATTATTTTCTTTTAGATACGGGGTGTCCGAAATCCCCCATTAGGTGGATTACCATTCCTGGCTTCCCCTGGAGGATTGTCCAGCTATCAGGTGCTGTTGTGGACCCTTGTAGCCCTGTGGATAGAATAATGCATCCCATGTCTGGGTCTCCTGACTGGGTCTCCCTGAGGCTCTTTATTTCAATGGTAATCTGAAGAAAGAAGTCAAGTAAAAAGGTTTGAGTGCCATGTTCCACTTGTCCGTCTGTTCCCTTCCATACAGGGGTCTTATAGGAGTGTAAAACTCCTACACTCATGTTGGGTATCTTATTGGTTTGATCCCAGGGTTTGTGGAGCTTGGATGGAGGCATTTTAGGTATTTAACCCCTTCACTGCTGTGGCTTATTTTGACTTATCCTTCTATATTCCTAAGTTTTTATCAATCACTACATATTCTCTTGGGTATTTGGGTCATTCTATTCACTTTTGAAATTTTTGTGCGCTTTACCGCGCGGCCACACTTTCTTCATTGACTTCTATGGGACAGACTGCTTTGGGACGTATCTCTGGCTCATTCTTCTTGTCTCCTCTTACCCTATGATTCGGTTCACATGCCCAGTGTCTTGGAGTTTGGGTTCAAGCATTGCTAGGTAACTGCAAATAGAGGAAACTACAAATTCCAGAATGCCCATTTTGCTGGCTTTCTTCTGATTGGCTGTGATTTTGGACGCCATTTTCTTTCTTTGCTGGAGTATCCTACGCAGAGGCTTGTATCTCTTTACTCTCCTCCTCAGGTTAACCATTTGCCTGCCAGATAAGTACTTTCTTGGGCTTTCTGAGGTGATGTATTAATCTGGGTGACTTATTTGGGTTTATCATACTCTCTAGACACTTTTCCTGTTAGGATGTTGGATACAAAGGGACATGGGGCTAGACCTAAGGCTAAGGTCTCGGGGGGTGTCTGACCTCCCCTCCCCCCCCCCCCTTGCTTACTGTTCCTCATGCCAAACGGGGCTCCCTAGAGAACACTCAGGACACTTATGCCTCTCATGCGATGTGGCCCCTATCTCTCCACCCGGGCCCTCCAGCCTTGAACAAGAGCCAGTCTGAGTCAAGGAGTTAAAGTCCTCTATGGCACAGTTTCCTCTTTCCCTCCAGGGGGTCCTCCATTCTTGGAAAACCCCCACTTATTTCAGGTGTGTGGCCCCTAAGGCCCCTGGTATTCCCGATCTTGCAGAACCCTCTGAGGATGATTCCTTTGAGGATAATACAGAGGAAGGGGAGTGTGAGGAAAGGACTTCTTCATATGCTTATTGCAACCCCTTTGAGGCTGACCCTGCGCCCTCTGCTTAAGGCCTCACTAAGTCGGTTTTGATAACCTTACAGGCCACTACAACCACTGCCGAGGGCCAGACTACTTCTGATGTTTTTCAACGGCGTAAGAAATCCTTCATGGTTTTTCCACCCAAACTCTGGACAAGGTTATCCTGGATGAATGGAAAATGCTTGACAGACGACTTTCTCTTTCCAAGAGATTTTCCAAGCTGTACCCCTTCTCTGAGGCAGCTTTGATTCAGTGGGCTACACCTCCTCAGGTTGATCCCCCTATTTCTAGGCTTTCTAAGTCTACTGCTCTACCCTTGGAGAACGCCACGGCATTGAAGGATATGACTGATAGGAAGCTGGAGACTATCCTGAAGTCTAACTTTACTGCCTTCAGGCCTACCTTGTCTTCTCTTTGGGTAACTAGAGCTCTCTCCACCTGGGGCGAACAACTTACTGAAGATATCAGTAAAACTGCCTCTAAGGAGGACCTTTTAGCCCTCTTGACCAACATGTCTGAGGCTCAGACATATGTCACTGATGCTCTTTTTGATGCTGTCAATCTTTCAGCTAAGGCATCTGCCTTCTCTGTCGCTGCTGGACGCACATTGTGGCTTAAGATTTGGTCTGCGGACCTTTCATCTAAGAAGTAGCTGATTTCTCTCTCTCCCTTTTAAGGGAAAGTCTCTTTTTGGGCCTGAACTGAAACAGATTATCAGTGAGGCCAGTGGAGGCAAGAGTACTCTGTTGCCTCAGGTTTCCAAGAGCCCCATCTTGGCGAGGAAACAGTGTCTTTTTCGTCCCCACCAAAACAAAGAGCAAAGGGCGAATCGGAGCGTGTCTCAGGCCAGCACCCCGCGCCAGACCACCAAGCCCAGACAGCAGTGGCACTCAAAGCATGCCAGCGCGAAGCCCAAGTCTAGCAAGTCTGCTTCCGGATGACTTGCAGAATCCCGGTCCGCAGCTCCCAGTGGGTGGGCGCCTGCTCCATTTTTCAGGTGCCTGGGCAGCCTCTGTCTTTATTGATGGTTTTGGTAGGGTACAGGATTCCCTTAAAATTCCTTACTCCTTACAGATTCTTCCAGTCCAGAACTCCTATGGGACAAGAAAAGCTGCGTCTTTTCAGCCAGGGGGTTCAGGCTCTCTTGGGCAAGGGAGTCCTGACTCCAGTTCCTCCTCAAGAGAGAGGGTTAGGTTTCTATAAAAGCCTACTCTGTTATTGCAGATGTGTGTCCAGGAGAGTTCCTGGCCTCTCTGGATCTGCAGATGCTTACTTGCATGTCCAGATTCATCCAGACAACCAGAAGTACCTCCAGTTTGCTTGCGACTTGGGGCACTTCCAGTTCACTGCTCTGCCCTTTGGGCTTATCTCTGCTCCTTGGGTGTTTGCCAGAGTCTTAGGCGCATTGATTGCCTTTCTGCACACCCGGGGGATTCAAGTGACTCCTTACATGGACGAGCTTCTGTTGACCAGCACATCCAGGACTGTGCTCAGATTCTCCTCCACCATGGGTGGATTTTGAATATGGAGAAATCTGCTCCAGTCCCCTCTCAGGTCCTGGTAGTGGCTCTACCGGCCTTGCCAATATACCGGGCAAGGCAGCCTTGAGATTATACGCCAATCTAAATGTGGCTCTACCGGCCTTGCCAAATTACCGGGCAAGGCAGCCAAGTGGACAAAGGAACAGATCCACTAATGTTGCATAGATGGACCAACAGCATAAGATGGAACAGTGGAGCAAACCAGTCTCCCAACCAAGGAGACCCAACCGGTTAGCAACGGAGACAGCAACAACCGGTGGATGTACAGTAACCCAGTGCCATATAATGTACAGTAACAGTGTATATAAGTTGTTCCAGCCTACAAGTAAGACTATTATTTAGCTGTAGTAGTCAGCAACTGCCATAGCCACCCCCCCACCCAAATGTCCCCATAAGCACCAAACCACTCTCTCAACTCACCCTAACCCCCCCCCCCCCCCCGACCGATGGCAGGCACCTTGCAACATGCAACTTCTGGCATCAGAGGAGTTAACTGTCTGAAAAGTACACAAACTACCTTGCTCACAGATAACCCCTTCTTTACGGGGGAACGTCTCTGGGACATATCTCTGTTTGTCATACAGAAGTCAGTGGGATCATTCTTCTTAGCTACTTTCATCCGGTTCATGTTCTGAGTGTCTTGGGGGTCCGTAGTGGTCTGCAGACAGAGTTGTAGGCGTTCCTAGGCAACAGAGAAGACTACATTACCCAGAATGCCTGGTTTGCAGTCACCATCTTACTTCTGTCTTGCTTATCCTACACAGAGGCAGTCTCTCCTTGCTCTTCTTCTCCATATTAACCCTTTGCCTGCCAGATAAGTACTTTCTGGGCTTTTCTTGGATGAACTATTAGTCTGGGGAACTGTTACTAATGATTTCTGCTCGTTGTAGACATTACTCCTGTCAGGATGTTGGATTCTAAGGCACATGGGGCTAGACCTAAGGCTCAGGATTCAGGGGTGTCTCTGAGCCCCCTTGCTTACTGTTCCTCATGTCAAACGGGGCTCCCTAGGGAATATTCTGGATCTCTCTGCCCCTCCTGTGCTGTGGCCCCTACTACTCTGCCGGGCCCCTCTAGCACTGAACAAGAGCCAGCTTTGGTTAAGATATTGTTGTCCACTATGGCCCAATTTCCTATCTCCATCCAAGGGGTTCTTCAGACTTGACAGCCCCCTACCACCTTTAGGTATGTGGTCCCTTGGGCTCAGAGTATGCCTCATAGGGGCCTCCTCTGTGGAGGACTGTTCTGAGGATGAATGTGAGGAAGGGGGAATATGAAGATATGGATTCTTCCTTCTCCTATGGGGACTCTTATGAAGCTGACCCTTGGCCGAGAGGCTTATCAGGGCTGTTTTGAGGACCCTTCAGGTCCCTGACACCCCTGATGAGGGTTCATCCTCTACAGATATTTTCCAGAGGCCTAGAAAATCCTCCGCTGTTTTTCCCCCTTATGCCACTCTTGATCAGATTCTTCTGGATGAGTGGAAGACACCTTGTAAGTGGTTGTCTATCACTAAGAGGTTTTCTAAGCTGTACCCCTTTTTCAGAGGCAGCTGTGGCGCAGTAGGCTTTTCCCCCTTGTGTGGATCTCCCAATTTCCAGCCTAGCCAAGTCCACTGCTCTGCTGTTGGTGGATAAGAAGCTTGATTCAATCCTCCGGTCTAATTTTGTAGCCACTGGGGCTGTGTCAGGCCTATTTTTGCCTCTATCTGGGTCAACAGGGCTGTTGCTTTTTGGGGTGAACAGATTATGGAAGCTGTACATGCAGACTCTCCCAAGGAGAACTTGTTAGCTTTTTTGGCCAACATGACGGAGGCTAACACTTATATTTCAGAAGCCTTGTTTGAGGTGGTCAGGCCGTCTGTCAAAGCCGCGGTTTTCTCTGTTCTGGTATTTTGCTCCCATTAGGGGGATCCTCTGACCTTTGGCACAGACACGATGGCGATTCCGTGGCATTTCCACCTTGCTTATGTTATGTCTCTGATTCCCCTCCTTCCCAGGGTACTATGGAAGAACAGGATGGATGGTGCAACCGTGATTCTGGTCGCTTCTTATTGAACCAAGAGGGCATTGTGTGTGGAACTGGTGATTCTTTCCATTTGAGATCCATTTCCACTGCCACCCAGACCGGACCTCCTTCTTCAGAGCTACCTTTGGAAAGAGGATGTGGAAAAGCTGGCTTTCTCAACATGGCTGTTGAAGCCCAACATCTTGAGGAGAAAGGGTTTCTCCACTGAGGTCTTTTCTACTAAGATTCAGACTAGGAAGCCTGTTTCCTTTCAGACCTACCATAGGGTTTGGTCCATTTTTTCATTCCTGGTGTGTGGACTGGGACCTGTCTTCACAGGATTTTGACCTTTCGGTGGTTCTGTCCTCTTTTCAGGATAGTGCCAATAAAGGACTCAGCTTGAGTTCCTTCAGAGTCCAGATTTTGGCCTTCTCTCTGTTTTTCCAGAGGCGTATTGCCACTCTTCCAGATGGCAAGGTGTTCATTCTGGGAGTTGTTCATGTTTTCTCTGCCTTCAAGGATCCCAGGCCTCCGTGGAACCTTAATTTGGTCCTGGGAGTTTTGCAGCGTGCTGCCTTTGTGTCCCTTGCAACCATTCCTTTGTGTCTCTTGATGTGGAAAATGGCTTTTCGTCTGGTTGTGGTCTCAGTTTGCAGGGTTGCTGAGTTGCAGGCTTTGTCTTGCAAGCCCCCTTTTTTGTTTTTTTTCACAAGGACAAATCTGTTCTTCAAAGAAAATGGGGTGCCCAATAGTGTAAAACAGTTTAATGTTGAAATATATATAAGGAACTTAAAATGCACTCACATATTGTAGTGTTCAGCCGGGGGGTGGTATCCCAATATGATTTCAATCACATGTGGAGAAATTATACCGTCCCCGCTTGGTATATCGATCTCAGGATCTTGCTGTAAGAGGCGCTGTATAAAAAAAGGGGCTGAAGTGCTTCAAAAATCAATGTTTCATTTATTCAGTAAAAATCTAAAAACGTGTATCCAGCCTTGTCAAACATTTTTTGGATACATGTTTTTAGATTTTTTTTTAAAAATGAAACATTGATTTTTGAAGCACTTCAGCCCCATTTTTTTATACAGCGCCTCTTACAGCAAGATCCTGAGGTTGAGATACCGAGTGGGGACGGTATAATTTCTCCACATGTGATTGAAATCATAGTGGGATACCACCCTTGGCTCACCACTAGAATATGCAAGTGCATTTTAATTTCCTTATATAGATTTCATCTACTAAGCTGTTTTACACTATTGGGCGCCCCCTTTTCTTTGAGTTCTGTTCTTGAATATATTCTGCGTACCTCTATGGTGAGAGTGGACGGAGGAGGAGCGGCCCTTTAGGCCCGGAAGGTCCATCAGGCAGCTTTGCCTGTCTAAGGACCTGCTTTCTTACCATACTGTTGTTCAGTTGTTTGAGTCCCAGTGTCATTGTGTACTGTGACCGTTCAGTGTCTGTTGACACCTTTTTTCTCTTTGTTCAGATTCTGGATACTCCTAGGGAACCCCTTCTCTCACCCCCCCATACTAAAGTCTCCAGGGACAAGGACACCAGTGTTTTTAGCATAAGGTCCCCTGCTCCTAAAGAGCGCACGCACATACACAGCTCACGTGGTTTAGTTTCTTCTCTGAGCAAGTGCTTGATGATTTTTTTTTGTTAGTTTTCTTGGCTAAAGAGGTTAAATAGGAGAGAGAGAAGTAATTGGTCCTAGTGAGCAGTGGCTCTGCAGTGAGGACCAGCAGGCCTGTATGCAGAAGGTCCCTGGTTCAAACCCTTGCTGCTGCCAGTACACTTGTCAGATGTGTTACAGAGCTGTTTTACTTTCTTCTGTTCACATGCTAATGCAGTTCTATCATATTTCAGTATAAATAGAATGGACTGAAGTGTTACTCCCGAGTCAGTGGTGGCTCTGCAGGCAGGAACAGCAGCATACTAACCTGAAGGTTCCCGGTTCAAGGCCTGGCTGCTCCTGGTACACACAGATATACCTTCAGTGCCTGTCTGTGTGGAGTTACACGTCCTTGGCGCTGAAACGTTGCGTTGGTCTCGGAAAATCCTTGGATCCCTGTCAGTGGGAGACTGGTACCGGAAGCGAGAAGGTGTCTGTGTCCATGGCATGTCTAAAATGTGTGCCTACTGGATCAAGACTGTGTTGGGATAATGTATCTGGTGAAGTCTGAAAAGAAATCCATTAATTTGGACTTAGAAAAATATATATACAGAACTCCTCCCACATGGATAGAGGAGTTCTGTATATTTTCTAAGTCCAAATTAATGGATTTCTTTTCAGACTTCACCAGATACATTATCCCAACACAGTCTTGATCCAGTAGGCACACATTTTAGACATGCCATGGACACAGACACCTTCTCGCTTCCGGTACCAGTCTCCCACTGACAGGGATCCAAGGATTTTCCGAGACCAACGCAACGTTTCAGCGCCAAGGACGTGTAACTCCACACAGACAGGCACTGAAGGTATATCTGTGTGTACCAGGAGCAGCCAGGCCTTGAACCGGGAACCTTCAGGTTAGTATGCTGCTGTTCCTGCCTGCAGAGCCACCACTGACTCGGAAGTAACACTTCAGTCCATTCTATTTATACTGAAATATGATAGAACTGCATTAGCATGTGAACAGAAGAAAGTAAAACAGCTCTGTAACACATCTGACAAGTGTACTGGCAGCAGCAAGGGTTTGAACCAGGGACCTTCTGCATACAGGCCTGCTGGTCCTCACTGCAGAGCCACTGCTCACTAGGACCAATTACTTCTCTCTCTCCTATTTAACTTCTTTAGCCAAGAAAAATAACAAAAAAAAATCATCAAGCACTTGCTCAGAGAAGAAACTAAACCACGTGAGCTGTGTATGTGCGTGCGCTCTTTAGGATCAGGGGACCTTATGCTAAAAACACTGGTGTCCTTGTCCCTGGAGACTTTAGTAGGGGGGGTGGGCTGCTGTCTCCCATGTCTACTTTGCCAAAGAAGTTCTGATTGTGGTTCACCTGCATTGTCCCCCCCCCCCTCATGTGGGCATTAAATTTAAACCTGTTAAAGGAGCGGTGTCTGTTAGAGAAGAATTAAGAAAATCCTTTTTGGGTTTATAGTTTTATAATATATATATATATATTTTTTTTTTTTTTTTTTTTTTTTTATTGTGACACAAAACAAAGGTAGTCTGTTTAGGAAATGTCTTGTTTTGGAAGGATGATGAGAGTCCTTCGTCTCAATTCCTCCTCCACCAGAGAGATCAACTGCTGAAACACCACAAGGACTGCTCTGCTTGAGATACTCATGGAAATGCCTAATACATACAAATAATAAATATTTCCTATAAGAAACCTTTAATAAATATTTATAATATATTTGCACATACACACCCGGACTTCTTTTTACTTACAGATAAACCCTTTTTTCTTAGTCCATGTGGAACACAGGAACCACGGGGTAAAGTCTCCTCCTACAGGAAGGCAGGGCACATCCATAAAAGAGCTCTATGGAAGCGGAGACTCACTTCCTGCACCACCTTATCCCCACCAGACAGGCTCAGGTTTAACATATTGCAAAGACAAAATAAACAAGAGAGGAAGGTGGTCACAAAAAAAAAAATGAAACCCAATCTGGAATTCAAACAACCTGTTTTTCTCCGGATGATACATCCTGTGTTGCACATGGACTAAGATTAAAGGATTTCTCAGTAAGTACACATCAGTGCCCTTTTGGCCACTGGGATATTCCAAAGCATCCACCAAACTTCCAGGGAGAAAAACACCTAAAACACAAGTATTAACAGAGACAAGATGGAACAATCACGATCCTCATGTGTTGTAGAACACCAAGACACCAAACTAAGTAACAGAAAAAAGTGACTGTGACAAAAGATAAGAAGGACATCCACACAGTCACAAGGGCCTGTAGGATCTTCTTTCCAAAACTGGCTTCATTAGAAACCACAACATTGACTCGTTAATTATGTTTAATGTGAAGGGACAACCACGTCACCTCCTTGCCAACTGCTCAGCATAGGCCTGATTCCTATAGGCCCAGGAAGCACCGACCACTCTGGTGCATTGGACTGTATGCTAAATGACACAGGCATTTTCTTAAAAATGTAGGCCTGGTGAAGAGTCACCTTGATCCAGGAGCTACGGTCACCTTAGATGCAGCTTGATCCTCAAGATTTTCAAAAAGGCTTCATGTGAGGAAAGAAGTACTTAAAGCACTGAACTACATCCAAACAGTAATGTCCTGCTCTTGTCTATTAGATGGATCCAGTCAAAGAGAAAAAAGGACAGTTGCCCGGTTAATGTGAAAACAACCTCAGGGAGAAACCCAACAGGAGTTCCAAAAACAACACTTTCTGAATGAAAAAAAAATAAAAAAGGGGAGTTTACAGGACATTGCCTGTAATTCAGCCACTTTCAAACACTCCCTGGAGGAAAAACCAGGTCCCATGGAGGACCGGATTGCTGGAACATTTGGTATGCATGAGCCACCCAACCTGTTAGGTTGGCACCTGTTGTGACCAAAGCCCAAATGAGGATGACCAATGGTCAACCCAGAATCAGATCTGACACCTGAAACCAGCAGCAAAGATCTGACTTTGTCAGTCTGAAAAGAGGCATGACACAGCAAAGATTACACTGGTGTCTGGACCAATTCCTGGGAATCTCTAGCTGTGTACTCTTACCCCTAGTGGCCTCACTGATGAGGTCCTTAAGCTCGGGCCCAAACAAGGATGTTCCCTGAAAAGATAATGGCAGCAAGGCCTTCTTGGAGTCTGTGTCAGCGGACCAGATCTTGAGCCAAAGAGCTCCTCTGGCTACAACAGACATGGTAGAAAACCTAGCCACCAACCAGATGGCATCAAAGATGGCTGCAGAAACATAATGATGAGCTTTAGAGATGTTGGCCAGAAGCTGCAGCAGGTCAACTGTGGGAGCACCCTGACAAACGGCAACAGTGAGCTGTTCAGTCCAAACTGCAGTGCCCCTGTTCACCCAAGCAGCGGAAATTGAAGGAAGCAATGAAGTGTCTGCAGCTGCAAAGATAGTCTTCAGCAGGGTCTCAAGCTTCCTATCAGTCCAGTCCTTAAGGACAGAAGCATCCGCAACAGGCAGAGCAGTGGACTTAGTCTAGAAACTGGGGCGTCCACCTTAGGGGGATGAGTCCACTGCGCTAGGGCTGCCTCAGAGAAGGGATACAGCTTAGCGAACTTCCTAGACATAGATTTCTTATCAGGGAACTTCCACTCATCTAACACAAGTTGATCCAGAGTGGGATTAGGTGGAAAGAAGGTACACTGCTTCTTAGGTTCATGACACAAATCAGAAGGGTCCTTGGGAGTCTCAGAGACCAGGGAAATGTTCAGAGTAGCGAGTACTGCCCTGATAGGTCTTCAGCTGAGGGATCAGGGTCAGCCTCAAAGGGGTCCCCAAAAAACTGAGGATACCACTGCAGAACATTCTGCCTCATCCGAGTCCACCAATATTTCCTCCTCAGAGTAGTCTGATACCAAAGCCGCAGGGTGTACCTGACATAAGGAAGACCTGATAGAAGCAGGGTGTTGCCAGGACTTGAAGACCCCCTGTAACTGGGATGGAAGGAGTTGTAAGGTAGACCTTAGGTCTCTAGTAGTGGCCTTAAACCAGTGGTTCTCAACCTGTGGGTTGGGACCCCTTTGGGGGTCGAATGACGATTTGCCAGGGGTCGCCTAAAACCATATTCCGATTCATAACAATAGCAAAATTACAGCGATGAAGGAGCAACTAAAATAATTTTACTGTTAGGGGTCGCCACAACTTGGGAAATTTTATTAAAGGGTCACGGCACTAGAAAGGTTGAGAACCGCTGCCTTAAACTCTTACATCCACAGTGGCTCTAGTGCATGGCTGGAGGTCCCTGGGGGAGACACAGGGGCAGCAGCGCACGAAGGGCATAAGTGACCTGAGTATTCTGTAGGTAGCCCTGATTGACATGAGGAGCAGTGTGCAGTGGGGGATACAGATACCCAAATATCCTTAGTCTTAAGCCTAGCCCAAGCTCCAACTGAATTGACACCCTCGCAGTGTCAAAAATGTCCCAAGTATAAGGTATACCCAAATACAGTGTCTAAGATTAAGTATTTCACCCCAGAAATAACGAAATTGCACTTATCTGGCAGGCAAAGTGTTAATCTGCTGAGAAGAGAAGGAGAGTCCAAGCCCTGTGTAGGATACTCATGTAGGGAAGGCAGAAAATGGCGCCTGCAAAGGGAGCCAATCAGAAACGAGCGCACAAAGCAAACGCTCATGGGAAAATGTAGTTTCCCTTCACAAGTACCCCAAACAGTGCCCGAAGCCCTCTGAGCCCCCCAAAACGCTCAGAACATTAACCGGATGATAGAACAAAGGCACACAAACAAAATGAGCTGTCTCTTAAGTCGCTACGTTGAGCGGTTGCAGAGTTTTGTCCAAAACTGTACAGTCCCATAGAGGTGAATGGAGCATGGTATCTATGCGGTAAAGCGCGCCTTAAAGGCACGGAACTCAAACCAAAATATACAAAGCATAAAAAAACAGTGCAAAAAGCATCAGCAAATAGTAGAAAGATGAAATAAACACTGGACCCAGTAGGGAAAATGCCATGAACCCTTCAAAAGTGCAGAAACCAGCAGTTAAAGGGTACATTTAACACAGAAACCCATTGCTCCAAAACCACTCAGACATACAGATAAACCCAATGAGTGCAGGAGTATGTAGTAAGAACTCCAGAGGAGACCCCTGTGCAGAGGGGAAGCATGGGACATGTGGACCTCAGCACTCAAAGGGTGCTCACCTTTTTAGCAGGTCTTTAGATTACCACTGCTAAAGAAGAAGCTTCAGTGGGCAGCTCCTGGGGAAAAAACATGATACACAAGCTTTTCCCTCTCAGGGCTAAGAAATCCACAACATCACCTGGAAACTGCTCTATCTTGTGTTTACAAGGCCTACGCGGAGAGGCTGTGCAAGGCAGAGACTTGGTAATCACTTACACATATGGGATCCTGGACCAGGGATGAGCAGCTCGGAATGTGGCCATAAAAGCAACTTGCGGAAAAAAGGTATAAACCGGAAAAAAAGTCTGTAGATAGCAGTCTCTCCTACCCCAGTTGGTAGGACCAAAAAGACTATCGGCTTTTCCCCAGAGTCCTCCTTAAATACTGTTGACTGCTCCATTACCCGTTTCCCTGCCTTGCTCCATTACCCTTTTCCCTGCCTTACTCCATTACCCGTTGCTCCATTACCCGTTTCCCTGCCTTGCCCCATTACTCGCTGCCTTGACGCAGCAGCTCACCAAGTCCCATCGGCAGGGTATTTCTTAAGCCCGGCTTAAGTCCCTCGCCTCTTTCCTCCCTGCTTCTCTGCCCCATATGCACCCTGTATTAGCGTCATATTGTTTTGGTGTGTTTTATAACTGCAATACATTGGGTGGGATAGGGTAACGCCTGAGGACTTAAAGGGGTAGTAATGCCCATATTTAAGTTGATTCAGTATTGTAGCTGTAAAGCTGACAGAAGGAGCTCCATGTTGGCTGACTCTAGGAGGCTCTTCAGCAGAGTCGAAATAGCGATATTTAAAAAACTATGAAAGGGTTAAAATCTTTATTTGAATTCTCTGCTGGTGTAACTGCTTTTGCAAAGACAAAAACCCCTTTTGTTTGTGGGAAGCGTGCCAGAGACCTTGAGTAAGGGACCCTTAGTTATACAGGATATGACAGGACTAGGGGCAGAGGTGGAGCACATGGTGCACGCCTTGCACCAACTTTTAGCAAAATAATTTTCTCTCTTTCTTAACCTCATCCAAATGCACCAACTGCCAGTAGAAATATAAATGCCTGGTTTGTACTAAATAAAGCAGAAGCCATATGGAATACATGCCTGTGGCGCGTCTTCATTTTTTGGTTTCGACCAAGTTTGGGCCCAAAAGCCTGTGTTGAACTACTGCGGGCGTGGTGTAAAATTCTTCCTGGAAGTGAGGTCTGCATGCAGAAACCCAGTCACCTTGAAGGAGGAGGCAGTAAACGTTAACCCCTTCAAACTACTTCATTGGAACGTTCTACAAAGTGTGCTTGCACACCAGGCACAATTTTTGTAGACCGTCCCAACGAAGTAATTATTTTTAAATGTCGCTATTTCAGCTCTGCTGCAGAGCCGCCGGCTGGTCCCAGGACCGGGATCTCCGGCTCTCAGCAGAATGCCGATGTCAGAAGAAGGAGAGGGAGGGGGAACTTTACCGGCAAATATCTCTCAAACCGTAAAGGCTTGAGAGATAGGACTTTCTCCAGATACTTTATTTTTTAACATCTACAATACTGCATCAACTTAAAAACAGGCATTACTAACCCTTTATGTACTGTATAGGTGCTGGTCAGGCTGCATGTTCCTATGCATATAACAAAGCATCACAGTAATGAGGCTGTAAAACAAGACGTGTCCATCAAGTTCAGCCCATGCAATATCACGTCTGTTGGTCAACACCCTATTGAAGCAATTTCCAATTAAGCCCCAAGTGGATATAAAAAACAAAACAAAAAATCAGGATCAACTTTCTTCTATCTGCTTTGAAACCAGCTATGATAATTCTCAATATTGTTCTGATCTTGAAAGGCATCCATTACTTATCTGCAAACAGAACATCCTGAGAAGTCGCCTCTCCAGGGAGACAATACATATCTCTGGAACATGTGATTGGTCACCCATATTACAGGAACAGGGAGAAAGGGCATACCTCTAGGGGATGGGAAATTGCAGGTGGCGTTCTTATTGGTTGCTTTGATTGCTGTGCATCCCAGTTTGGAAGCTATCTCCCAGGTTGTACGTCAGCATAGGATTGGCAGTGCAGCCTCCAGAATCTGGCAGGGGTTACAGTATGGGCTGGTTCAGAGCTCGGATGCTCCCATAAGAATGGTAACAGATGTGGCACAAGTTAGACAGCCTTATTGTTTACGTTGTAGGACAGGTCTGGATTCCAGTCAGACTTCAACATCCCATTAGTGTACGTTATGGACATAAACTTAGCTGTTTAATGCTTCATTCCAATCTTGTGGAGTTTTTTCTGCTCTGCAAAGAACGGCACACTTCTTTACATCCCTTTATAGCAGTCCAGTGTCAGTGTCGTCCTTTATTCCTCCTCCCTCTTTCTCTAGTCCTGGGACCCCAATGTATATTGCATCTCTTCCACTCAATTTCTAGTCACACTGCCCTCACTTTTTGTTTAGTCCTTTCTCCTCTGTGTCTTCTACTCATCATTCCAACCCTACTCCACCCCCAGGGCTAGTCCTCATCTCTTCCGTGTCGTATACTCATCATTCCAACCCTACTCCACCCCCAGGGCTAGTCCTCATCTCCTCCGTGTCCTATACTCATCATTCCAACCCTACTCCACCCCCAAGGCTAGTCCTCATCTCTTCCATGTCCTATACTGATCACTCCAACCCTATTCCACCCCCGTGGCGTCCTTATCTCTTCCATGTCTTAAATGCATCACTCCAACCCTACTCCACCCCCAGGGCTAGTCCTTATCTCCTCCGTGTTCTATACTCCTCACTCCAACCCTACTCCACCCCCAGGGCTAGTCCTTATCTCTTCCATGTCTTATACTCATGATTCCAACCCTATTCCACCCCCAGGACATCCTTATCTCTTCCGTGTCTTATACTCATCATTCCAACCCTACTCCACCCCCAGGGCTGGTCCTCATCTCCTCCGTGTCATATACTTCTCACTTCAACCCTACTCCACCCCAAGGGGTAATCCTCATCTCCTCCGTGTCTTAAACTCATCATTCCAACCCTACTCCACCCCCAGGGCTAAGCCTTATCTCCTCCGTGTCTTATACTCATCATTCCAACCATACTTCACCCCTAGGGCTAGTCCTTATCTCTTCCATGTCCTATACTCCTCACTCCAACCCTAGTCCACTACAAGGGCTAGTCCTTATTTCCCCCGTGTCCTATACTCCTCACTCCAACCCTACTCCACCCCCAGGGGTAATCCTTATCTCCTCCGTGTCCTATACTCCTCACTCCAACCCTACTCCACCCCCACGGCTAGTCCATATCTCCTCTCGTGGCTAGTATTTCTTCACACTCTTCTATGTCTAGGTCTCCCTGCCCACTCCGTGTCTTTTCCCCTTGATTTTAGCGTGTGTGTGTTTTGCATTAGATCCCCTACAAAATGTATCCGAGTCCCACCCCACAATTCTCTACATACAAGAGAGAAAACATCATCTCTGCATCTCCCCCAAATGACTCCTCGATCAGATGTTTTCATATTACTGGTGAGTTGAATTGCTCCTGTGTCGAGGGAGGCCCTTCACCAAAGAATATAAAAATAAATGTTTATTTCAGTAAAAGTTACACACCTGAAAAACCTAGAGCAGAAGTGATATACACGAAGAACAAGCGTTATATATATATATATGTATACAGCGCAACTGTAATCCCACGTACAGGCCAGGTCATGACTGGCACCTCCACTGAACACAAGACTGTACACAGATTAAAAGGTCTGAATATTTAATGTACAGGGGAATCCATAGCTGCCGAATTATAACATAAAAGTATCTAAAAGACTTCACACAGTTCAGTAAGACAAATCTCAGACTAATTAGGGGTCTATACATGCTGGCGATCAACTTCAGCACTAAAACATTTACATGGTTAATCAATGTACAAAACACTTCTGATTGAAAATATTAAGCCTTTGAGTGCGAGAGTGTTGTCGGATATCTTTCTTCACAAAGCCCCTGGCACTCCATGGGTAAGCCTGAGTAATGCCAACTGAGAATAAAGAAAGGAGAATCACTTATCCTCATGGGAGGAATCTGAAAAATAATAATCTTCCTCCTCATCAGATGGTGCTGGCTCTTCAGCCCGGAACAACTTCCCAACAACAGATGTGTCTCTAGATCCTGAAAGGAAAAAAAAGTACATAGTAAATAAACGTGCACAGTATGGGGTAGGTGTCCCCACATACTATTGCACTGGGACATTATACCACTAAAATACAATCTCTTGGTTGGAGAATTAAATCCCATTTCCACAAGAACTTACCTAGGTAGAAGTCCGTCACACAGCAGTCAGGTGTATCTATATAATTACTGTGTGTAACAGAAGCACTTACCTAGGTAGAAGTCCATCACACAGCAGTCAGGTATATCTATATAATTACTGTGTGTAACAGAAGCACTTACCTAGGTAGGAGTCCATCATACAGCGGTCAGGCGTATCTATATAATTACTGTGTATAACAGAAATACTTACCTAGGTAGAAGTCTGTCACACAGCAGTCAGGTATATCTATATAATTACTGTGTATAACAGAAGCGCTTACCTAGGTAGAAGTCCGTCACACAGCAGTCAGGTGTATCTATATAATTACTGTGTGTAACAGAAGCGCTTACCTAGGTAGAAGTCTGTCACACAGCAGTCAGGTGTATCTATATAATTACTGTGTGTAACAGAAGCGCTTACCTAGGTAGAAGTCCGTCACACAGCAGTCAGGTGTATCTATATAATTACTGCGTGTAACAGAAGCACTTACCTAGGTAGGAGTCCATCACACAGCAGTCAGGTGTATCTATATAATTACTGCGTGTAACAGAAGCACTTACCTAGGTAGGAGTCCATCATACAGCAGTCAGGTGTATCTATATAATTACTGTGTGTAACAGAAGCACTTACCTAGGTAAGAGTCCGTCACACAGCAGTCAGGTGTATCTGTATAATTACTGTGTGTAACAGAAGCACTTACCTAGGTAGGCGTCCATCACACAGCAGTCAGGTGTATGTATATAATTACTGTGTGTAACAGAAGGACTTACCTAGGTAGGAGTCCATCACACAGCAGTCAGGTGTATCTATATAATTACTGTGTGTAACAGAAGCACTTACTTAGGTAGGAGTCCATCATACAGCAGTCAGGTGTATCTATATAATTACTGTGTGTAACAGAAGTACTTACCTAGGTAGGAGTCCATCATACAGCAGTCAGGTGTATATCTATATAATTACTGTGTGTAACAGAAGTACTTACCTAGGTAGGAGTCCGTCATACAGCAGTCAGGTGTATCTATATAATTACTGTGTGTAACAGAAGCACTTACCTAGGTAGGAGTCCATCACACAGCAGTCAGGTGTATCTATAAGAGGATTTTACTCTTACCTATTATATCCTTTTCTCTTAGTCCATATAGCTTAAAGGTACCATGGGGAGGTGACAGCTCCTTCTTCAAGAAGTTGCTGGGTGGAGCCTCCCCCTCCCCCATACAGGCTATCTAGCCACTCCCCTCCAGATAGATTTGAGACAATAAACCTGCTGAGCTAGACAGCGAGAAGAAGAAGAGGAAAACTCCTGTAAGAATGGACCCAATCGGACTCCCACGTCCAGCCACAGGAAACCAAGAATGATCCCTTTACTGGGTGGGAGACATGTAAAGCTACATGGACTAAGAGAAAATGATTTAACAGATAAGACTAAAATCCTCTTTTCTCAGTTGTCCAATATAACTCACAGGTACCACGAGGATGTTCTAACATTGAGTTCCCATGGGTAGGAAGAGAAGGAATAGACCAAGCGCTGGTCCCCATGATACCAGTTCCCATGGACTATCCAGCACATGGAACAGTCCAAACTAAGTGTCAACAGACACTGAATAACAATACACAGCACACAAGAACAAGAGCCAACAGGACTCAACAGTTAAAGAGCTATAAGACACAGGAATATAAAGTCCTCGACAGGCAAAAAAAACACCTCCAAGGCCTTCCTGCCAAAGCCAGCACATCAATACTGTAGTGTTTGGCAAAGGTGTGCATAGAAGACCAAGTGGCCGTCTTGCACAGCTGATCAGCAGAGACCTGATTCCTGTAGGCCCAGGAGGCCCCAACAGACCTGGTGGAGTTTGCTGTAATGCAGATGGGAACAGGTTTCACTCTGAGCTCATAAGCCTTGCGGATGGTAGACTTAATCCAGGATGTAATAGTCACCACCTTGGGTCACTCTACTTGTCAGATTTAGGATCAGGACAAAATGAAGGTACAACAATCTCCTGATTTATGTGGAACTCAGAGACCACCTTAGGAAGAAATTCCTGGGAGGTACGGAGAACAGACTTATCCTTGTGAAACACCAGGAAAGGCGGTTTGCAGGACAAGGCCTGCAACTCTGCGTACAGAGACCACAGTCAAAAGAAAGGCCATCTTCCACTTCAAAAGACTTAGAGGAATGACTGCCATATACTCAAAGGGAGGCCGCTGCAAAACACCCAAGTCCAGATTAAGGTCTCACTGAGGAGTGGGAGCCTTGTAAACAGTGAAAGCATGAGCGACGCCCTGAAAGAAGACCTTGACATCCGGCAATATGTCTCTGGTAAAGGACCGAGAGAGCAGAGGTCTGGACCTTCAAAGAACTAAGGCTAAGGCCCTTGTTTACACCATCCTGCAAAAAGGATAAGATGGACGGAAGGTGAAAATCCTGTGAGGACAGATCCATACACCAAGTATGAAAGTTAGACCAAGCCCTGTGGTAGGTTTTAGAAGAATCTGGCTTGGATCATGTTGGAGACCACCTCAGGAGAAAAGCCCTTCCTCCTGACAATGGAGACTTCAACAGCCATGCCGCCAAAGCCAGACTGTCCATGTCCTCTATCCAGAGGTAACCCTGGACGAGGAGATCTGGTCTGCGTGGCAGAGGAAAAGGATCCTGAGCAGCCAGTGCCAGGAGTTCTGGAAACCAAGGCTGTCTGGTCCAATAAGGTGCAATCAGAATGACTGAAGCACCGTCCATCCGAATCTTCCTCAGCACCCTGGGAAGGAGAGGAAGTGGAGGAAAGATGTAGGCCAGATGAAATCGCCAATAAATGGGCAGAGCATCCACTGTGAACGCCAGAGGATCCCACAGAGCAAAAGAACTGAACCTTCTGGTTGTCCCTGGTGGCCATCAGGTCTATCTAGGGAAAACCCCACTTCTGCAGCAACAGGGCGAAAACCTCAGGATGGAGTTCCCACTCTCCAGGATCCACAGACTGGCGACTGAGAAAATCTGCCAAGACATTTTCTATGCCTGGAATGTGCACGGTGGAGATGGCAGGAACATGCCCCTCTGGCCAGGCTAAAATAGCCTTCACCTCCAACCAAGCAGCTGCGCTTCTGGTGCCTCCTTGCTTGTTGATATAGGCGACAGCTGTCGCGTTGTCTGACTGGATGCAGACTAGGCAACCCCTCAGATGAGAGATCCAATGCCTCAGAGCATGAAGAATCGCCTTGAGCTCCACAATCTTGATGGGAAGGAGTGTTTCCTCCATCAACCAACAACCCTGAACCCCCAGAACAGCTTCCCCAGCCGAACAGGCTGGCATCGGTTGTGAGTACGGTCCAATACAGAGTCACAAATGGCTCCCTCTCCTCAGGTTGGAGCTGTCCAACCACCAGCAGATAGTCAGTCTCACGTTGTGAGGAAGAGAGACAGGGTGATCCAGAAGGGCCGGATCCCCTCAGCACACACGGATCACAAATCTCTGAAACTCTCTGGTGTGACCCAAGGAGCATGGTCCATAGTAGATATCATCTTGCCCACCAGAGACGAGAACGTCCTAGTAGCCTGAGCAGAAGTCCACTACAGAGAGACACTTTGGACGTAATCTACTGCACAGAGTCTTCTGTTAGGAATACCATGCCCTGATGAGTGTTGAAGCAGCAATCAAGGAAGACCAGGTCCTGAGAAGGAACTGGAGCAGACTTGTCAATTTTCAGGATCCACCCCTGTAGGAGGAGAACCTGAGCACATTCCTGGACCTGACGGTCCAAGAGATTCCTGGAAGGAGCCTTCAGCAGAAGGTCGTCCATGGATGAAGTCACCTGAATTCCCTTGGTGTACAGGAAGGCAATCAATGCCCCTAAGACCCGTGCAAACACCTGAGAAGCCGTGGTGATCCCAAAGGTAGAGCAGTGAATTGGAAGTGCCCCAGACTGCAAGAGAACCTGAAGTACTTCTGATTGTCTGGATGAATTGGAATGTGCAGATCCGCATCTTGCAGATCCAAAGAAACCAGAACTGGGCTGGCATAAAACTCTATTTGGTAGACCACTGCCGTCTGTAACACTCACTGATGGGAAAAATGGAAGAGTCTGCCCCCCAATTTCCCTGGAAAAGAAAGGGTTAGATAAGCATGACTTACCGGCATATGAACAAAACTTGGAATATCTTGGGTTGAAGAACTCTCTTCAATGATGTTTGAGCCTAATCCAAGGCAGTGAAGGAGGTAACAAACTTACTGATATTCTTAGTCAAAGGAGTCCTCGAAAAGTTGACCTTTTGCAGAAAGCCCAGGAGCTGCTGTGGCCATCTCAGTCAGCTTGGGGTCAATCGCAAGCGAGATTGCCCTATGTCTCTCAGGGAAAATGGCTACTCACCAGTCTTCAACTTCTGTCTTCAGGTTACCACTGTGAAGAACAAAGCCTCAGGGAGGAACCTGTTGGGAGTGAAAACTTAGGTTGCAAGATTTTCTCCACAGGGTTGCAAGGGTCCATCACAGCACCTGTACACTGGGCAATCCTCTAGGGCAATCCATTAATGGTAACTCACCTAATGGGGGAGTTGTAACAGCCCCATATCTAAGTAAAAAGTAAACTAAAATCTAAGCAGCAATGTTCCGAGCTTATTCACTCTAGTCAGGAACATATCAAAAACTGGAAGGCAGGGTAAGCCTGAAGAAGGGGAGAGAAGGCTCCACCCTGCCTTCCAAGGAAGGAAGATCTCCTCCCGCGGTATTCCATATGGACCAAGTGAAATATAGATACATCTAACTGCCGTGTGATGGACTCCTACCTAGGTAAGTGCTTCTGTTACACACAGTAATAATATAGATACACCTGACTGCTGTGTGATGGACTCCTACCTAGGTAAGTGCTTCTGTTACACACAGTAATTATATAGATACACCTGACTGCTGTGTGATGGACTCCTACCTAGGTAAGTGCTTCTGTTACACACAGTAATTATATAGATACACCTGACTGCTGTGTGATGGACTCCTACCTAGGTAAGTGCTTCTGTTACACACAGTAATAATATAGATACACTTCACTGCTGTGTGACGGACTCCTACCTAGGTAAGTGCTTCTGTTACACACAGTAATTATATAGATACACCTGACTGCTGTGTGATGGACTCCTACCTAGGTAAGTGCTTCTGTTACACACAGTAATTATATAGATACATCTGACTGCTGTGTGATGGACTCCTACCTAGGTAAGTGCTTCTGTTACACACAGTAATTATATAGATACGCCTGACTGCTGTGTGATGGACTCCTACCTAGGTAAGTGCTTCTGTTACACACAGTAATTATATAGATACGCCTGACTGCTGTGTGATGGACTCCTACCTAGGTAAGTGCTTCTGTTACACACAGTAATTATATAGATACGCCTGACTGCTGTGTGATGGACTCCTACCTAGGTAAGTGCTTCTGTCACACACAGTAATTATATAGATACGCCTGACTGCTGTGTGATGGACTCCTACCTAGGTAAGTGCTTCTGTCACACACAGTAATTATATAGATACACCTGACTGCTGTATGATGGACTCCTACCTAGGTAAGTGCTTCTGTAACACACAGTAATTATATAGATACATCTGACTGCTGTGTGATGGACACCTACCTAGGTAAGTGCTTCTGTTACACACAGTAATTACATAGATATACACCTGACTGCTGTGTGATGGACTCCTACCTAGGTAAGTGCTTCTGTTACACACAGTAATTATATAGATACATCTGACTGCTGTGTGATGGACTCCTACCTAGGTAAGTGCTTCTGTAACACACAGTAATTATATAGATACATCTGACTGCTGTGTGATGGACTCCTACCTAGGTAAGTGCTTCTGTTACACACAGTAATTATATAGATACGCCTGACTGCTGTGTGATGGACTCCTACCTAGGTAAGTGCTTCTGTTACACACAGTAATTATATAGATACGCCTGACTGCTGTGTGATGGACTCCTACCTAGGTAAGTGCTTCTGTTACACACAGTAATTATATAGATACATCTGACTGCTGTATGATGGACTCCTACCTAGGTAAGTGTTCCTGTTACACACAGTAATTTTATTGCATTCCCACGGAGGCTTCATATTATGCATTAAACCTTCTTCACTGCCTCCTAGCAGCAAAGACAAACTTTATTTAACATGTCAAATAAAGAGACCAGAAAACTTGCTAGTAGTTGTAACCAAATCCCACCAATCACAACAAGACCCCCTTAATAAATTGAGGTGTGAACTGTTTCTCTTCCTCTTTCTTTGCTGCTTCCTTCTCAGATAAGTATTATTCAAAAGGTTTATATTAAAATTTCATATGTTATCGCTTTCAGATTTGAATCATATAACCTTTCATCCAATAATGTGTTAACCCGTTAACCGCCAATAAGCTCCACTTCCCTTTCAGGACGTTTGCATATCTGCTTTAAACAGGATGTTAATGTTTATCTTGTAGTTTATCCTTATTGTTCCCGTTATTAGCGCGGTGCTCCCGCTTACCTCCGTACCCCTTTGCTTTACCCTTTCAGTTCCGGACGACGCGCTGTGCGCTTTACACAGAGGCGCTTCCGAAACTCGCCTTCTTCCTTTGGCGCATGCGCGAAGTCAGTCAGACGTTTTGTCACAGTTCTGACGGCGCCATCTTTCAAACTGCAGTCACTCGAAGCGCTCCGTTTTCTCCCTGCTTCTACATACATAAACCCTGTTTTATTACACCTACTGTGCATTCCCACATAGTTATACCTACAGTTACCACATATATCTTTATTTGGGTTATTGTTACTACCCTTTTCTGGAGGTTATACATCATTTATTTATTTATTTATTTATTTCCTACATATTATTCTATTGGCCATATCTAACAATATGTCTGACAGCTCTGACTATAAAAGTCCACTCTCTCCTGTGTTAGATCAGCAAGAGAAGGCTGAGGTACCAAAGTCAAAAAATTCTGAAGATGGTCTAGGACAATCAGGTAATATTCCAGGTTTTCAACCTGAGCCCCTCCAGTTCCAAAAGTTTATGGAATTCTCGATCCAATCCACCATGCAAAAGTTCTCCACCTCTCTAGCGGAGTCTTTTGCTTTGGCTATGAAGGCCCATTCTAATATTCCAGATATCAATCTTACTCCATCTAATGGCCCTGTAAATACTATGGTAGGGACTGCAACTCATTTACTCTTGGCAGTTTCCGAGGAAAATCTGACAGAAATAAGTCGCAAAGGGGGCAAATGCCTACGGAAACGTAAGCATACTTCAGACCCTGTAGATAAAATGGATAAAATATTAATAACTGATGATATTATGCCCTCTTGTGGCGACATTGAACCGTGCGGCTCTGGCCCACTCAAACGACCCTCACCTCAAGAGGAAGTATACTTGAGGAAAAAGAACCTGAGGAGGTCAAAACTGGACTCTTACTGTTCCTCGTCTAGCGAGGACTCTTCTGATGAGGACTGGGAAATATCCTCAAGCGATGGAGAGAGTTCTGACTCAATTCCACATAAAAAGAAAAAATTTAATGATTCAGGGTCTAAAATTACTAGTTCTGATGGATCCACCCCCATTATTATTATTTTGGATGCCTTGGGAAATCCCCTCTTTAATCCTGAGGGTATCAAACACCCCCGATCCTCCGAGTGGACTCCTACACCCCATATATCGCAATACTTAGAAAATTGGATTCGAAAATCATTGAATAGGACCACCAGAAATAAACTCAGGGCTGAATGCCCTCGTCCTATTGTTGCTAACAAAGTGTGTGAAACACATGAGCTAGATACTAAAATGGTTCAGTTTATATCAAAATCTGGCAAGGACCCCAGGAAAGGGCTAGATAGAGCTTTGAAATCTTGCCAAGACAAATTGTTAGATTCCTTGGGACCTCTCACCAAAATTTTCGAGCTGTCAGAATCGGCCATTCAGAATAATACCCCTGTAGATACCCATGTTCTCCGTGGGTGGATACAAAGGGCCATATGCCTAATAGGAAATACCAATTCTGCTATAGCCTCAGAACGGCGGAGAGCCATACTTTTACGAATAGACCCAAAATTAGCGGACATGGCTAATTCAGAACCTGGTCCGTCCGCAAATGGATTATTGTTTGGGGATTCTTTTATAAAAGAGCTGGGAAAATTTGTATCAGCTTTCACCACCTTAGATAAGGCTCAGACATCCTTAAAAAAGGTATTCAACCCTAGGGTTTTCACCAAGGCCGGGAGAGGCAGGGGTCGCTCCCTCGGCCGTACCCATTACTCACAACAGAGATTTCAGACCCCACCCCAAACCATATTTCGGGGACAAATCGTTCAGGAATCTGGGTTTCAAGGTCCATTTTTCCCTTCTCGGGGCAGAGCGTGGAGATCACGTTCCGGCAGAAGGGCATTCCGATCCCAACCCTTCACAGGTAAGACCTCACCCATCAACCCATTCTTTTCCGGAAAAAGTGGGGGGCAGACTCTCCCATTTTTTCCATCATTGGTGCAACCTCACATCAGACCAATGGGTACTACAGACAATAAGGGGATACCATATAGAATTCTATACTCCCCCAGTCCAAAGGACTATTCCTCCTCCCTTCCGATTCTCAGAAACAGACACACTCTTGGTAGATGCCGAAATCTCAGAGCTAAAGAAAAAAGGGGCCATCAGACTAGCGTTAGGCTCCATCCCAGGTTATGTGAGCAATATTTTCCTAGTACGGAAAAAAGACTCAGGTCTCCGTCCAGTAATCAATCTAAGATCTCTAAACGAGTGCGTATTATATCGCCATTTCAAGATGGAAGGCATCCATCTCCTGAGAGACTTACTCCTTCCATCAGACTGGATGGTCAAGATAGACCTACAGGACGCGTATCTGACGGTACCAATATCCGCTTCTTCCCAAGTTTATCTTCGTTTCCTCTGGCACGGTCAGACATGGCAATTCACTTGCCTTCCTTTTGGTTTGTCCTCGGCTCCCTGGTGCTTCACGAAGCTCCTAAAGCCTGTCATCGCTTATTTGAGAAGTCGCGGGATTCGTCTCGTCATTTACCTAGACGACATTCTAATTATGTCTCAGAATCAATCCCTTCTACGCAATCATACCAATTGCACAATTCGTCTACTCACAAGTCTGGGTTTCCTAATCAACTGGAAGAAATCCCAGTTGATACCATCTCAAACCATAGAGTTTCTGGGTTTTGTGGTAAACTCAATAGAGAAATCATTGAGCCTCCCGGGGACAAAAGTTCGAGCTATCCGCAAAGAAATTCGGTCAATTCTACGGAAAAATTTGATCTCCTTACGGACTCTTGCCCGAATAGTAGGCCTCTTGTCAGCTTCCATTCAAGCAATATTTCCCGTCCCTCTACATTACCGGGCGCTTCAGAGATTAAAGGCCCTTCATTTACGCAGAGGTCTCGGTTACGCCGATTTTATTGCTCTTTCTTCCAACGCAAAGGAAGAACTTATCTGGTGGCTAAAACATCTCGACGCATGGAATGGCAAAGCCATTTTTGGTATGGTGCCAGACCTCGTCATAAAGTCGGACGCCAGCCTAGTAGGCTGGGGTGCTCGTTTAGGCGAACTTTGTACCGGCGGCAAATGGTCCCAACTAGAGGCGAACTTACACATCAATTGTCTAGAGTAACTAGCGGGGTCTTTCGCACTAAAGAGTTTAGCAAAAGACCGGGTCAATTGTTGTATCCTCTTGAAAATGGACAACGTCTCAGCGGTACAATACATCAACTGACTGGGAGGCACGAAGTCCAAACAATTGGCAGAATTGGCCAAGGAGTTTTGGCATTTTTGCCTGGACCACAATGTCACCGTCCTTGCACAACACCTACCTGGACTCTCCAATGCAGTGGCGGATTGGAACTCCAGATGCCTCTCCGACCGCAGTGATTGGATGCTACGCAAGGGAGTGTTTTCCCTACTACATCATTTATGGCGACCCTTTCGAATCGATCTTTTTGCATCCCGATTGAATCGTCAGATTCCCCAACTTTTCAGTTGGAGACCGGACCCAGAAGCTCTGGCTACAGACGCTTTTCTACAACCATGGGTTCCGGGAACGAATTACGCAATGATACCGCGAACCCTTTTATCAATTCGCCGTCAACAAGCAACGGTTGTCCTAATTACGCCCCTTTGGCCAATGCAACCGTGGTTCCCTCCTCTTTTGGAGTTATCTGCAGACATTCCACGTCTACTTCCATCCTTCCCCAATCTTCTAACGAATCCTTCCTGATGATTTAATGACGTCCGGGGAACTTCGGCTCATGGCCTGGTTCATATCGGGAGTTCCAGCAATCACGGTGAGATTTCGGAATCAGCTAGATTCCTTTTCGAGGAATCTTGGGCTCCAGGAACCAGAATCATGTATCGATCCGCCTGGTCAATATGGAGTAGTTGGTGCCTGGAACGGGGTTTGGATCCCGTTTCAGCCTCTACAATAGAAGTAGTAAATTTCCTTTCCCATCTGTTCGATTTAGGTAAGGCATATCGCACCATTAATACCTACCGTTCAGCCATTTCAGCAGGCCATTCCGATTGGACAATCTAGTGTAGTTTGTCGACTTATGAGGGGAATTCGATTCTCAAGACCTCCTCAATCAAGATATCATTCTTTATGGAACGTGAACGATGTTCTGCACTTTCTAGAGAATTGGCCAACCAATGATAATTTGTCTTTGAAACAATTATCTGCAAAATTGACAATGCTTCTTTGTCTAGTATCTTTCAAACGAGTCTCAGACGTTAGAGCCCTGGATCTGCATTCTAGATCTTTCACTCCTTCAGGGGTCCAATTTCGTATATCGCGTCGCACAAAGACAATCATCCGTTTGGTCTCTTATCCTTCTTTTCCTTCCCAACCACAGCTATGTGTTGTTAAATGTCTTCAGGAGTATGAGAAGCGAACCGATTCGCTTCGCAACTCCAACTGGTCTCAATTGCTGATATCCTTCCGAAAACCGTTTCTTCCGGTGTCGGTGGCTACTCTAGCCCGCTGGGTCCGATGGATCATGCAATTGGCCGGAATTAATGTTTCTTTAAAGAATTTTATTGTAAACCCATTGATCATGTTTCAAATAATGTGTTAAGTAATCTCTAATATGTTTATTTATTTAGCTTTGAACTTGCATAATATGAAGCCTCCGTGGGAATGCAATAAAATTCGTGGATTTTCCTAATAGTGAAGGAAAGTCAAAATTTTATAAAAGACACGGAGGCGAATATTATCCCTCCCTATATTTACCCTACCCATTCATGTATATTTTCTGTGTCTCCTATAGGTTAAAGGTTTGCTGTATCCTGGGAAGTTCGGTTCCTCGGGAAACCAGTTGCGATGTGTGATCCAACACGTTCAATTTTTCTTCGGACTATCTGGTTCAATAAATGTTTAATGTTGTTTTGGTAATACCGAAAATCCTTACTGGAAGAAGATCGACAGACAAGAAAGAGGAAGAGAAACAGTTCACACCTCAATTTATTAAGGGGGTCTTGTTGTGATTGGTGGGATTTGGTTACAACTACTAGCAAGTTTTCTGGTCTCTTTATTTGACATGTTAAATAAAGTTTGTCGTTGCTGCTAGGAGGCAGTGAAGAAGGTTTAATGCATAATATTCGCCTCCGTGTCTTTTATAAAATTCTGACTTTCCTTCACTATTGTTAGGAAAATCCACAAATTATATACACACCTGACTGCTGTGTGATGGACTCCTACCTAGGCAAGTGCTTCTGTTACACACAGTAATTGTATATATACACCTGACTGCTGTGTGATGGACTCCTACCTAGGTAAGTACTTCTGTTACACATGGTAATTATATAGATACCTGACTGCTGTGTGACGGACTCCAACCTAGGTAAGTGCTTCTGTTACACACAGTAATTATATAGATACACCTGACTGCTGTATGATGGACTCCTACCTAGGTAAGTGCTTCTGTTACACACAGTAATTATATACATACACCTGACTGCTGTGTGATGGACTCCTACCTAGGTAAGTACTTCTGTTACACATGGTAATTATATAGATACACCTGACTGCTGTGTGATGGACTCCTACCTAGGCAAGTGCTTCTGTTACACACAGTAATTGTATATATACACCTGACTGCTGTGTGATGGACTCCTACCTAGGTAAGTACTTCTGTTACACATGGTAATTATATAGATACACCTGACTGCTGTATGATGGACTCCTACCTAGGTAAGTGCTTCTGTTACACACAGTAATTATATACATACACCTGACTGCTGTGTGATGGACTCCTACCTAGCACACAGTAATTATATAGATACAACTGACTGCTGTGTGATGGACTCCTACCTAGGTAAGTGCTTCTGTTACACACAGTAATTATATACATACACCTGACTGCTGTGTGATGGACTCCTACCTAGGTAAGTGCTTCTGTTACACACAGTAATTATATAGATACTCCTGACTGCTGCATGATGGACTCCTACCTAGGTAAGTACTTCTGTTACACACAGTAATTATATAGATACGCCTGACTGCTGTATGATGGACTCCTACCTGGGTAAGTGCTTCTGTTGCACACAGTAATTATATAGATACACCTGAGACTGCTGTGTGATGGACTCCTACCTAGGTAAGCGCTTCTGTCACACAGTAATTATATAGATACACCTGAGACTGCTGTGTGATGGACTCCTACCTAGGTAAGTGCTTCTGTTACACACAGTAATTATATAGATACACCTGACTGCTGTGTGATGGACTCCTACCTAGGTAAGCGCTTCTGTTACACACAGTAACTATATAGATACACCTGACTGCTGTGTGATGGACTCCTACCTAGGTAAGCGCTTCTGTTACACACAGTAATTATACAGATACACCTGACTGCTTTGTGATGGACTCCTACCTAGGTAAGTCCTTCTGTTACACACAGTAATTATATAGATACGCCTGACCGCTGTGTGATGGACTCCTACCTAGGTAAGTGCTTCTGTTACACACAGTAATTATATAGATACGCCTGACTGCTGTGTGATGGACTCCTACCTAGGTAAGTGCTTGTGTTACACACAGTAATTATATAGATACGCCTGACCGCTGTGTGATGGACTCCTACCTAGGTAAGTGCTTCTGTTACACACAGTAATTATATAGATACGCCTGACTGCTGTGTGATGGACTCCTACCTAGGTAAGTGCTTCTGTTACACACAGTAATGATATAGATACACCTGACTGCTGTGTGATGGACTCCTACCTAGGTAAATGCTTCTGTTACACACAGTAATTATATAGATACACCTGACCGCTGTGTGATGGACTCCTACCTAGGTAAGTGCTTCTGTTACACACAATAATTATATAGATACACCTGACCGCTGTGTGATGGACTCCTACCTAGGTAAGTGCTTCTGTTACACACAGTAATTATATAGATACACCTGACTGCCGTGTGATGGACTCCTACCTAGGTAAGTGCTTCTGTTACACACAGTAATTGTATATATACTCCTGACTGCTGTGTGATGGACTCCTACCTAGGTAAGCGCTTCTGTTACACACAGTAATTATATAGATACACCTGACTGCTGTGTGATGGACTCCTACCTAGGTAAGTGTTACACCTGACTGCTGTGTGATGGACTACTACCTAGGTAAGTGCTTCTGTTACACACAGTAATGATATAGATACACCTGACTGCTGTGTGATGGACTCCTACCTAGGTAAGTGCTTCTGTTACACACAGTAATGATATAGATACACCTGACCGCTGTGTGATGGACTCCTACCTAGGTAAGTGCTTCTGTTACACACAGTAATGATATAGATACACCTGACCGCTGTGTGATGGACTCCTACCTAGGTAAGTGCTTCTGTTACACACAGTAATGATATAGATACACCTGACCGCTGTGTGATGGACTCCTACCTAGGTAAGTGCTTCTGTTACACACAGTAATGATATAGATACACCTGACCGCTGTGTGATGGACTCCTACCTAGGTAAGTGCTACTGTTACACACAGTAATGATATAGATACACCTGACCGCTGTGTGATGGACTCCTACCTAGGTAAGTGCTACTGTTACACACAGTAATTATATAGATACACCTGACTGCTGTATAATGGACTCCTATTTAGGTAAGTGCTTCTGTTACACACAGTAATTATATAGATACACCTGACTGCTGTATAATGGACTCCTATTTAGGTAAGTGCTTCTGTTACACACAGTAATTATATAGATACACCTGACTGCTGTGTGATGGACTCCTACCTAGGTAAGTGCTTCTGTTACACACAGTAATTATATAGATACACCTGACCGCTGTGTGATGGAGACCCATATTTTTCTCACTCAGCTGTTTTGAGTAAATATTTCTCAGAGAGAACTTTGTATTCCGCATGAATTTGTGTGTAAATAATAATAATAATGTCCCCCCTTGGTCATCTCCTGTGTAATGTAAAACGAGCCCTGTCTGGTTAGTCTCTCTTTAGAAGTAAAAGTAAAATAATATACAAAAGTCCAATATGCCTTTCTGACATTCTCTGCTTTGGGGGACACTCACATCCCCTTCTTTTCATTACAAAATAAGAACAGACTTTACAGCTAGTAACGAGGTCCACAGTATAGGAGTGCTTTGTGTGTAACGTGTATTCTGGGACCTACCTTTAATTAATGAGGATGTTCTTCTGGAGATTGGGGTCGTGTATGAAAAACCACCCTAAACAGAACAGAATTTAGTTAGAATAATATGGAGTGAATGGTGATCCTTTAAAGACCCAAGGAGTGTGAAACGCATTCTTTTGCATTGTGTTGCACATTCCTCTGGTCCATAAATGGTTAAATTGTAAAGAAGATCTTGTAAACCATATTTATATCTCTCCCTCCCAGCCCCTCTGTACTGATCTCAGGGATTCTCATTGCATCGTATCACTGCACGGACAAGGGTAACATGTACCAGAGTGGGAACATTGTATCACTGCACGGACAAGGGTAACATGTACCAGAGTGGGAACATTGTATCACTGCACGGACAAGGGTAACACGTACCAGAGTGAAAACATTGTATCACTGCACGGACAAGGGTAACACGTACCAGCGTGAGAACATCGTATCACTGCACGGACAAGGGTAACATGTACCAGAGTGGGAACATTGTATCACTGCACGGACAAGGGTAACATGTACCAGAGTGGGAACATTGTATCACTGCACGGACAAGGGTAACACGTACCAGAGTGAAAACATTGTATCACTGCACGGACAAGGGTAACACGTACCAGAGTGAAAACATTGTATCACTGCACGGACAAGGGTAACACGTACCAGAGTGGGAACATCGTATCACTGCACGGACAAGGATAACACGTACCAGCGTGGGAACATTGTATCACTGCACAGACAAGGGTAACACGTACCAGAGTGGGAACATCGTATCACTGCACGGACAAGGGTAACACGTACCAGAGTGAAAACATTGTATCACTGCACGGACAAGGGTAACACGTACCAGAGTGAAAACATTGTATCACTGCACGGACAAGGGTAACACGTACCAGAGTGAAAACATCGTATCACTGCACGGACAAGGGTAACACGTACCAGAGTGGGAACATCGTATCACTGCACGGACAAGGATAACACGTACCAGCGTGGGAACATCGTATCACTGCACGGACAAGGGTAACACGTACCAGAGTGGGAACATTGTATCACTGCACGGACAAGGGTAACACGTACCAGAGTGGGAACATCGTATCACTGCACGGACAAGGATAACACGTACCAGCGTGGGAACATTGTATCACTGCACAGACAAGGGTAACACGTACCAGAGTGGGAACATCGTATCACTGCACGGACAAGGGTAACACGTACCAGAGTGGGAACATTGTATCACTGCACGGACAAGGGTAACACGTACCAGCGTGGGAACATCGTATCACTGCACGGACAAGGGTAACACGTACCAGAGTGGGAACATCGTATCACTGCACGGACAAGGGTAACACGTACCAGCGTGAGAACATTGTATCACTGCACGGACAAGGGTAACACGTACCAGAGTGGGAACATTGTATCACTGCACGGACAAGGGTAACACGTACCAGCGTGGGAACATTGTATCACTGCACAGATAAGGGTAACACGTACCAGCGTGGGAACATTGTATCACTGCACGGATAAGGGTAACACGTACCAGTGTGGGAACATTGTATCGCTGCACGGACAAGGGTAACACGTACCAGAGTGGGAACATTGTATTACTGCACGGACAAGGGTAACACGTACCAGCGTGGGAACATTGTATCACTGCACGGACAAGGGTAACACGTACCAGCGTGGGAACATTGTATCACTGCACGGACAAGGGTAACACGTACCAGAGTGGGAACATTGTATCACTGCACGGACAAGGGTAACACGTACCAGAGTGGGAACATTGTATCACTGCACGGACAAGGGTAACACGTACCAGCGTGGGAACATTGTATCACTGCACGGATAAGGGTATGTACAGAGTGGGAACATTGTATCACTGCACGGATAAGGGTAACACGTACCAGAGTGGGAACATTGTATCACTGCACAGACAAGGGTAACACGTACCAGCGTGGGAACACTGTATCACTGCACGGACAAGGATAACACGTACCAGCGTGGGAACATTGTATCACTGCACGGACAAGGGTAACACGTACCAGAGTGGGAACATCGTATCACTGAACGGACAAGGGTAACACGTACCAGAGTGGGAACATTGTATCACTGCACGGATAAGGGTAACACGTACCAGAGTGGGAACATTGTATCACTGCACGGATAAGGGTAACACGTACCAGTGTGGGAACATTGTATCGCTGCACGGACAAGGGTAACACGTACCAGCGTGGGAACATTGTATGACTGCACGGACAAGGGTAACACATACCAGAGTGGGAACATCGTATCACTGCACGGACAAGGGTAACACGTACCAGCGTGGGAACATTGTATCAGTGCACGGACAAGGGTAACACGTACCAGCGTGGGAACATCGCATCACTGCACGGACAAGGGTAACACATACATACACATACATACAGTGTGGGAATATTACAGGACTGAGGGTTACTGGCAGTTTATAATAAGAATATTGCTCGCAAGAGCAAATGGGGGCGCTGGCAAGAACCAGCTGCATTCACAGTAATAAATTAGAAGGAATATAAAGCTTACAATCTGAATGTAGAGTGCTCCCAGTCTCCAAGCCGGTATTATCACATGCAGAGACATTAACTCACCCGCCCCTGCTAATGATATCCAAATAACAGGATCTCTCCTCCTGACTCCAGATAACCCCAGTAAAAAATGTATTAAATTGAGCGACTGAGTTCCTGAAGAAAGAGTGTTACAGCTCAGAAAGGCGTCTAAATATCACGGTGCCTGTGATTTGACCTGCTGATTGTGTTACCTGTCATGTCCCCACTGGTGGACGAGCGGCATTGCTGGTTGCTGTCGTCTGACTGCTGGCCTCTCTGTTGCGGGCGAACGTCACTGATGTTGCACTCGCTGTTTTGTACCTTCGGCACTAATTGGCCGATTGATGTCCCGCCTTCTCTGTTGGCCTTATATGTGGCCTGTAGACTGAGCTTCAGTGCCCTTTCGTGGTGTACCTGTGCATTATTACTGTTGTCTCTCGTTTGGCCCTTGCTTGGCTTCCGTTTATCCTCCTGCTCGATCTTTGGCCTTGTCTGACTAAACACTCTGTGTATGACCTAGGTCTTGTCTGACTACCCGCTCCGTGTATAACCTAGGCCTTGTCTCACTAACCGCTCAGTGTATGACCTGGCCGTGTCCGACTAACCGCTCAGTGTATGATTACCTATTCCGTGCTTGACCCCGATTCAGGCTGATTACCCGCTCTGTGAGTTTCATGGCTCTGGCTGACTATCTGATCCGGTTTTGACTTGTGGCTCTGTCTGACTACCCGATCCATGCATGACCCCGGTATTGTCTGAATTCCACTCTGTCTCAATTGGCGTTCGCTGTCTCTCGCTCCTTACAGCCTAAGAGTATCCGTACCTCCCTGGTACTGTGGTGACTGCAGTCCATTCGGCAGTCTCAGGGTTAGTCTCACTTAAGGTATTGCTTGGTCAGTCTACGCTCCAGCATCCCCAGACTAGCGCTACCTCCTGGCTGGTCACCCCGGTCTCGCTCCTATACCTGGATCCCTAGCTCTCTAGTATTCGCTCAGTAGAATCATAGGCTGGTTCTGCCACCTTGCTGTCTTGGTGATCTGCGGGTAGAGATTGTAGCTCAGTGTCAGCTCCTGGGTAGTGGACTGTACACTGTCTTCATGCCTGTCCCTGGGCAGGCTGGAAAAGTGTATTCGCTCTTGTACTTTTATCTTAATAAACCGGTTAAATTCACCTGTGTTGTGTGTTTCTTATCCTAAGTGACAGTTCCTGTTATTTGATGGCTAGGGTTAACGACCCTGCATGCGATAATACCAGCTTGGAGTTTGGGAGCGCCCTACACCCAGATGTATGTTCTGAATTCCTTTGTATGTATGTTTCTAGCCATCCTCCCCCCATTTGTTCTTGTGTGTAATACTGCCTGGAGGGGGGACCTTTAGAAGGGGAGCAGCAAAACGACAATGTTGTGACCGAGTGGAGGCAGTAGATATCCTCCATCTTAACGGACTGGATAACTAAGTCCCCTGGCGCTTTGTAGGAGCCCTTACGTTTACCTCTGTGGTTTTACACTAGGAGTGGCCCTTTGTGTTTGTCCTCTTAATTATAATATTGAGTGTGAGCAGACAAGATGGCCACTCAGATGCACTGCTGAACTCCAGCTCCCATCATGCTCCAGCAGCTGGCAGAGAATAATGGGACTTGTAGGCCAATAAGCTGAAGAATGCAGTACGTTTGGCCACGTTGCATACAGCTATCCTGATTGGACTCATTTACAGGAGGCATGTATCAAGGGGTTGACCAGCTGGGGATCATGGGAGATGCAGTAAAATGACAGACATGGGCCGTCAGTGCACATACGGGGGTCAGGATGAGGGAAGGGATATAAGAGACAGGGAGAGGTGTTGTACATGTACAAAATGAATGTTTTTCACCCTGTTCGTATTAATGAAAACGTATTGTTTGTCATGGATCCCCGATTCTAGCGACAGGAGACAAGCCCCTCCTTTGTACAATATTAAACTCCTTACCGATCTCTTCTTTATCTTGCCCCACGCTGCAAACTTGTCGCCTTTGGTTGTTTTCTGTATCCGGTACACGTACTTGTCATTAGACAACCTGCAACCAAACATATATTTCAGTGATTTCCTCATCAAGTAGATACACCTACACACACATATGCATGCATACATTCATACACACACATACATTCACACATATACAAGCATACATTCATAAACACACACACACACACACATATAAATGCATTCATTCATACACACACATACACGCATACATTCACACACACACACATACATTCACACACATATGCAAGCATACATTCATAAACACACACATACATTCACACGCATACATTCACACACACACACACACGCATACATTCATACACACACACACACACATATAAACGCATACATTCATATACACACACACACACATATATACACGCATACACACACATACATTCACACATATACAAGCATACATTCATATACACACACACACACACACACACACACACACGTTCACACACATATACATACATTCACACATACAAGCATACACATATACACACATACTATTGAAGATATACAGCGGGAACATAGACACACACCCATATACACGTACATACAGACACACACCCACACACGTACATACACACCCGCACAAATACAAACAGACACACAAACATAAGCACAAGTACACAAAGACACACATGTATACATACAGACACACACATATACACAAAGGGAGGGCGTCAGGAAGCTAATAAAAAGGTTGGGACCAGTTGGCAGGTCCCTGAAACTTTCTGACCCAGAACACAGGATGTGAGGAATAGTCCCCAACATGCAGTAGGCGGAGAGCAGTGCTGGGGAATGTAGAGAACCATACAGAAAGTTGTCAACCTAAAGGCCGAATCCCTGACCCCATGTAAGCCACAGGCAGAGTGTAACGGAAGATAAAGGACACCGGGTCATCCTCAGCCGTCGTTCTGGGTCTCTCCCTCTCGACAGGCCGTAGAGAGTGAAGCCTCTACTCCCGGTCGAAGGATAGCTGGAGGATGTCACAGGAGACACAGCGATGTCGAACGGAGTCCACGTCGACGTCTGACAGCATACGAAATCCCAAAGTCCCGACATAGAATTGGATCCACAAATAGCTGGCAGCCAACGATACAGGATACTTGGCTCAAATGGGCATCAAGAGGACACTTTAAACCACAGGAGCATAAAGACACCAGGACTTTTCTCCTTCGTGTAGAACAACTGACTCTTTATTAAGTGAACTCACAGCATATCTATACACTCCAAACTACACTGACTTGGCACAGTAGACATGACACAATGGGCGAGTTACAGAGATAATTCAATCACAGTACAGTAGACATAACAGTGTATACAATAGGTCACAGCAAATGGTAACAGGCATCACACAATGGGAGCATTCACGGAGATAATATCACAACACCTAATACAAAAGACTAACCACAGAAGGCTCAGGCTTACACAATGGGGCAGACGTAAGTGGATTAATACACAAAGGTCTTGGTTTAGGGTGAACAATTAAGCAAAAGGACTTGAGGGACTGCAATACACATCTGAAGGAGCCTTGCACAAACTCAAATAATTAAACCCTAACTGCCCAGTCCCTTGAAAGCAAGCCAGCAGGCTATGGTTTTTAGTCTTTTTGGCATAGAAATGGCCACAGTTCCTTGTATAATGGGCTGATAAGCCTTACCCCAGATAGGGGCTCCAGTAACGGAGTAGGATCCGTTTGAAAGAGCAGGAGGATTATACTAGTTAGTCACAGAAATAGGAGATCAGAACGGCCAGGCCCAGAACAGCAACCAACATTGTTTAGGGTAAGGGCAAGCAGAGGTCAAGCAGAAAGAGTTCAATGCAGGCGAAAAGCATGCAGAGTTAAGGCACAAGCCTGACTTGATACCAAGTCTTCAGCATGGAGGATCTAAGACTAAAGCACCCACATGAAGGAAAAGAAGATTTACACAACTGCAGCATAGGAAGATAGGAAGATAGATAGATAGATAGATAGATAGATAGATAGATAGATAGATAGATAGATTTAGAGATAGATATGAGATAGATAGATAGATAGATAGATAGATAGATAGATATGATAGATATTAGATAGATAGATAGATAGATAGATATGAGATAGATAGATATGAGATAGATAGATATGAGATAGATAGATATGAGATAGATAGATAGATAGATAGATAGATAGATAGATATGAGATAGATAGATAGATAGATAGATATGAGATAGATAGATAGATAGATAAATAGATATAGAGATAGATATGAGATAGATAGATAGATAGATAGATAGATATGAGATAGATAGATAGATAGATAGATAGATAGATAGATAGATAGATATGAGATAGATATGAGATAGATAGATAGACTGATATATATGAGATAGACAGATATGAGATAGATAGATAGATATGAGAGATATATATGAGACTGATAGATAGACATGATATAGATAGAGGCTAGATAGATGGATATGAGATAGACAGATAAGAGTTAGATATGAGATTGATAGATATGAGATAGATATGACATACATGGATAGATAGAGGATAGATATGAGATTGATTGATATATATGAGATAGACAGATATGAGATAGATAGATATGAGAGATATATATGAGACATATATGAGATTGATAGATAGACATGATATAGATAGAGGATAGATAGATGGATATGAGATAGACAGATAAGAGATAGATATGAGATTGATAGATATGAGATAGATAGATATGACATACATGGATAGATATGACATACATGGATAGATAGAGGATAGATATCAGATTAATTGATAGATACGAGATAGACAGATAAGAGATAGATATGATATATATATATATATATATATATGAGATTGATAGATATATATGAGATAGATATTAGATAGATAGATATTTAGGAGATATTTTTTCTCTTACTGTATATATCTATTTGATCCCCTGTTGACTTTGTATGTTTGCCCACTGACAAATGATTAGTCTATAATTTTAGTGGTAGGTTTATTTGAACAGTGAGAGACAGGATAAAAAAAAAAATCCTGCAAAACGCATTTCAAAAAAGTTATAAACTGATCTGCATTTTACTGAGTGAAATAAGTATTTGACCCCTTTGCAAAACATGACTTAGTACTTGGTGGCAAAACCTTTGTAGGCAATCACAGAGGTCAGACATTTCTAGTAGACTGGTTTGCACACATCTCAGGAGGGATTTTGTCCCACTCCTCTTTGCAGGTCCTCTCCAAGTCATTAAGGTTTCGAGGCTGACGTTTGGCAACTCAAACCTTCAGCTCCCTCCACAGATTTACTATGGGATTAAGATCTGGAGACTGGCTAGGCCTTAATGTGCTTCTTCTTGAGCCACTTGTTTGTTGCCTTGGCTGTGTGTTTTGGGTCATTGTCATGCTGGAATATTCATCCACGAACCATTTTCAATGCCCTGGCTGAGAGAAGGAGGTTCTCACCCAAGATTTGACGGTACATGGCCCCATCCATCGTCCCTTTGAAGTGGTCTTGTCCTCTTAGCAGAAAAGCACCCCCAAAGCGTAATGTTTCCACATCCATGTTTGACAGTGGGGATGGTGTTCTTGGGGTCATAGGCAGCATTCCTCCTCCTCCAAACACGGCGAGTTGAGTTGATACCAAAGTGCTCGATTTTGGTCTCATCTGACCACATCACTTTCACCCAGTTCTCTTCTGAATCATTCAGATGTTCATTGGCAAACTTCAGAGGGGCCTGTACATGTGCTTTCTTGAGGAGGGGGACCTTGCAGGTGTCGCAGGATTTCAGTCCTTCAAGGCATAGTGTGTTACCAATTGTTTTCTTGGTGACTATGGTCCCAGCTGCCTTGAGATCATTGATAAGATCCTCCCGTGTAGTTCTGGGCTGATTCCTCACCATTCTCATGATCACTGAACCTCCACGAGGTGAGATCTTGCATGGAGCCCCAGACCGAGGGAGATTGACAGTTATTTTGTGTTTCTTCCATCTGAGAATAATCGCACCAACTGTTGTCACCTTCTCACCAAGCTTCTTGGCGATGGTCTTGTAGCCCATTCCAGCCTTGTGTAGGTCTACAATCTTGTCCCTGACATCCTTGGACAGCTCTTTGGTCTTGGCCATGGTGGAGAGTTTGAGATCTGATTGATTGATTGCTTCTGTGGACAGGTGTCTTTTATACAGGTAACAAGCTGAGATTAGAAGCATTCCCTTTAAGAAAGTGCTCCTAATCTCAGCTTGTTACCTGTATAAAAGACACCTGGGAGCCAGAAATCTTGCTGATTGATAGGGGGTCAAATACTTATTTCACTCAGTAAAATGCAAATCAATTTATAACTTTTTTGAAATGCGTTTTTCTGGATTTTTTTGTGGTTATTCTGTCTCTCTCTGTTCAAATAAACCTACCATTAAAATTATAGACTGGTCCTTTACTTGTCAGTGGGCAAATGTACAAAATCAGCAGGGGATCAAATAATTTTTTCCCTCACTGTAGGAGATAGATAGATGGACAGATAGATATGAGAGAGGTAGATAGATAGATAGATAGATAGATATGATAGATAGATAGATAGATAGATAGATAGATAGATAGATAGATAGATAGATAGATAGATAGATAGATAGATAGATAGATAGATAGATAGATAGATAGATAGATAGATAGATATGATAGATAGATAGATAGATAGATAGATAGATAGATAGATAGATAGATAGATAGATAGATATGATACAGCTCTACATTTAGTTTTCATTTAGCAGAGTCAGGAAGAGACTAGCAGTAAAAACAGAGCCTCCAGAACAACAGGACATCCTCACCCAAATAGTCTTCTGTGGGCAGGAAGCTGTACATCCCTCAATGGATTAAGAGAAAAGGATTTATCGGTAAGTAAAGAATCCCCTTTTCTCTAGCGTCACTGAGGTATACAGGGACCATGGGGACATCTCAAAATAGCAGGAGGGCAGAAAACAAATGAGTAACTTTGCGGCCAAAACTTGCAAAACTGTAAAATATTTGTGAACATGTGACCAGATGACCATGTGGCTGCTTTTCACATCTGGTCAACAGTAGCTTGGTTCTTCAGGGCCCATGAAGTACTGATAGACCTTTTTGAATGAGCGGTGATCTAGAAAGGGACTGAAACAGACTTTATTCTGTATGTTTAGTAGCCTGTTTAAGCCATGCAGCAATAGTTGTATTATATGCCGGCCTGCCCTTCTTAGGGCCTTCTGGATTAACACACAGTGTATCGGAAGTCCTAAAGGACTGTGTACCTTGGACATCCTACTAAATCTAATGTCTGGAGTTCTTTCTCTTTGGTGTTAGATGTGCTGGGACACAATGAAGGGACAACTACTACCTGATTTATGTGGAAAGCTGAAACCACTTTTGGTTGAAACTCTGGAAAAAAGTCCTTAAAACAACTTTATCTTGATGAAAGATAAAATGCAGTGAAGCACAAGAAAGATCTAGTTTTTGCACGCCCATGGTCCTGAAAATGTCTGGGAACTCCATGATCTAGTTTTATATTCACAATGCCCCACAGTATTACATTTGGAAGTGGGATCTTTATTTTTGGAATTAAGCAGAGCTGTTCTATCAAGCTGACTGGTTCTCCCTGAACCTGGTCTACTAACTTTTAATCATACCCTCTTTCCAAAAGTTGGCTTTTTCGAAATTCTCCCGGTTTCCAATACTCCTCCATGCTGCTGCAATTGCGGTGCAGCCGATGGCCATAAGGTATATTAGTTAGACATTTTTTAAGATGGGAACTCTCTGCTCTTAAATATGGGTCTGTACTCACCTCCCTTCTATGAATGGTGCTACTTATAGTATTATTGGGGGTGGCACTCAATTCCAGATTTAGGAATCCACCGGTGGACCACAAACACAGCCTATACCTTCAAGCGAAAGGGAGCCTTGGTCCGTCAGTGCTCACAGTTGCTACCTCGTAAGGGATGTGGAAGGCTAAAGTAGCAACAATAGAGGTGTGACTGTGGGCGGTGTGGTGTGTCCCCGATGAGGTGGACAAAAACCGGAAATGTAGCAATGTATATGTGATCTTACATCAAAGGCAGCAGGTAGTATATAAGAGCTGTTGAGATGAACAGAAGGGATTGACCCCTGAAGAAGTGACGCGAATTCACGAAATGTACCACATTGGGTCTGTTTTCATGCATTTATTGTTGCTTTTATAAATAAATTAAGTTTATATCTCCTAAACCGATCTGGAGTGATTCTGGTTAATATCTGCCTGGAGTGAGGATACAGTTCCCGTGTGGAGTTAAAGCTGATCTGGGGGCATACACCAGTACATGCGGTGATTCTTTGGAGGCAAGTCAAAGGCCTCAATATCCTGTAAGGACAGTACGAGGAGCGGGGTACTTATCTGTCTCACTAGTAATACTGCTCTTACAGGCGGATTGCGATGTCCTGTTTCTTGTGTTTTTTTTGCTGTTTAGATATTACAGTGAAGGAGGGTGCGCCTCTTCTGCTTTATACATATGATCCATAAAACTGGGGGACAATACCCAGTCTGAACTAAAGTTCCCAGAATTGCTCCTCTTGGGATTTATACATATGACCCATAGAATTAGGGGACAAGGCCCAGTCTGAAGTACAGTTCCCAGAATTGCTCCTCTTGGGATTTATACATATGACCCATAGAATTAGGGGACAATACCCAGTCTGAAGTACAGTTCCCAGATGACACAGTTCAGCACGATATTCACTGGGAACAAACCTCACACCCCTGTACTTTAATGCTGCATGTTTCAGGCTATACTGAACCCCTTGGCTGCTAGATATGTATTGTGTTGGGGACCCTTCTAACACCCCGGGGCTAAAAACACAGAAATCCCCCTGGGTACAGCCAGCCTGCCGGCTCTCACCTGTTAATAGACTCCAGCATGCCGGGGCTGATGTGTTCGCATTGCGGCGTGTAGGCCAAGGGGAAGACACTGCTGGACGGAGTGGTCGGGTCAGTCTGCGCCAGCTGGAAGACATCATCCTCATGGCTGGACCTCAGGGTGGGCAGCTACATGCACAAAGGAACACATTGGCTCTGATCTACTCACAACAACAGGAGTAAATAAGCATTCGGGAGGCAAATAGATATTCCCAGTGAGCTTTACAACCCCTAACACCCTAGGGTTTAAAGGCAATGAACTGGACACCTGTCTAGCACTGGGACCTTTCCCTTATCCATCATGTCCAGATGCTTTCACCAGATCACGTCTCTTTAGTCTGCTCTGACCCGCTATCTCTACTACTGATTAATGACTCGCTCACAACATGTACGGCCAACTGAGAAGTACCGTTATCCCCAAAACCACGTGGGACACTGCTCAGCCCTAATACACACAACATGTTCCCCAATTTACACTGAATACCAAATACTCTTTATACAGCAGGGGTTTACCCGGTGAGTCAAACAATTGCTCTCCCAATGCTGGAAGGCACTGTATGCAAAATTTATTATAGCTCATACTGTCAATAAGTTGTGAAGCTGTTACTAATACATTCTATGTACAACTGTAGTCAGTGACTCACATCTCCCATAGAATATAATAGAATCAGTGCCTGGACACCTAGTGGGTTTATGCACTAAAGAGTGATAAGTAGGTGATAAAGGAGATGACTTCTCCAGTGATATCTCTTCTCCTTTCATGTTATTCTATGGGACCTATGCACTAAGATATCGCAAGTTGGAGACATCTTATTGCATTGGCTTCATAGTATTAAAATAGGATTTTAGTCTTACCTGTTAAATCCTTTTCTCTTGGTCCATATGACATACAGGTACCATGGAGGGGCGACAGCTCCTCCCTGTAGGCTGGAACAACTCTAGAAGAAGCTGTGGGTGGAGCCTCCCCTTCCTCCATATCAGGCTATCCCATTAGCCCCGCCCCAGATAGACGTGAGACAACCTACTAAGTAGGACCGCAAGAAGAAGAAATGGAAGACTCCTGCGAGCAGCAGACCCAAGAGGACTCCCACGTCCAGCACTTGGAGACCAAGCATGGTCCCTTTCACTGGGTGGGAGATGTGGGGGATGATTACCCCTTCACAACTCTACCTAAATCATTTCCTTATAAATGATAAATAAAGGAAAGTGTATCCTTTTTAAAAAAAAAAAAAAAAAATAATCGTCTCTTTTGGAGAAATTAAAAGATTAAATGTAGCTCTGTACCTACTTCCGGCAGACAGCGCTGACCAGATCTGTCCCGTAGTCTGAGCTTCTATCCAACCTCCTCCGATGATGGCGCTGTCTGTCTCTAAGCTGGAGCGATCTCATTGGCCAGAAAGCAATCTCTGCCAATGAGATCGCTCCAGCTTAGAGACAGACAGCGCCGTCATCGGAGGAGGTTGGATAGAAGCTCAGACTACGGGACAGATCTGGTCAGCGCTGTCTGCCGGAAGTAGGTACAGAGCTACATTTAATCTTTTAATTTCTCCAAAAGAGCCGATTATTATTTTTTTTTTTAAAAAAGGATACACTTTCCTTTATTTATCATTTATAAGGAAATGATTTAGGTAAAGTTGTGAAGGGGGTAAACATCCCATTTAAAGGTAAGACTAAAATCCTCTTTTCTCTGTCGTCCAATGACATATAGGTACCATAGGGATGTACCAACACTAAGCTCCCAGAGTGGGAAGAAAAAGGAAAGGACCAAGCGCCGGTCCCCCATGATACCCGAGTTTACATGGACTATCCAGGACAAGGAACAACCCAAACTAAACTAAGTGTCAGTAATATCACAGAACACAAGAACAAAAGCCAACCAAGGCAGAATGTAAAGGTCCTAAACAGGCAGAACTACCTCCAGGACCTTCCTGCCAAAGCTGGCTTCAGCCAAAGCCAGAACATCACCATGATAGTGCTTTGCAGAGGTGTGCACAGAAGACCAAGTGACTGTTCCTTGCACAGCCGTACAGCAGAGGCCTGATTTCTTGTAGGCACAGGAGGCCCCAACAGACCTGGTACAGTGTGCTGTAATGCAGAAAGGAACAGTTTTCTTTCTGAGTTTGTAAGCCTTGTGAATAGTAGACTTAATCCAAGACGCAATAGTGACCTTGGATGCAGCCATACCAGCCCTAGAACCCTCAATGATGACAAACAAGGCAACAGCCTTATGTAAAGACTCAGTGCGGTGCACAGGTCACTATATCCAACAAGTGGAGATCCATCTCCTTGTCAGATTTGAGGTCAGGATAAAATGAAGGCACAACAATTTCCTGATTGATGAGAAACTCAGAGACCAGCTTAGGAAGGAATTCCTGGTAGGTACGGAGAACAGCCTTATCCTTGTGAAACACCAGGAAAGGCGGTTTGCAGGACAAGGCCTGCAATTCAGCAACACTGTGGACAGAGACCACAGCCAGAAGAAACTCCATCTTCCACGTCAGAAGACGAAGCGGAATGGTAGCCAAGTTCTGGGAACCAGGGTTTCCTGGGCCAGTAAGAGGCGATCAAGATGACCACCAGATTGTTCATCCGAAACTTCCTCAGCACACTGGGAATGAAAGGAAGTGGAGGGAAGATGTAGGCCAGATGAAAATGCCAGGGGATCGCCAGAGTATCCACGGCGATGGCCAGATGATCTGTCCAACAGGAGCAAAACAGCTGAACCTTCCTCTTGTTCCTGGTGGCCATCAGGCCTATCTGAGGAAGACCCCACTGCTGCACCAACAGGTCAAAAATGTCTGGATGGAGCTCCAATTCTCCCGGGACCATCCTTTGACATCTGAGGAAGTCCCCCAGGACATTGTCTACCCCTGGAATGTGCATGGCGGAAATAGCCTTAACGTGATCTCCTTCTCAGGTCAAAATAGACTTGACCTCTGACCAAGTGGAAGCCCTTCTTGTGCCTCCTTGTTGATGTATGCCACAGCCGTGGTGTTGTCTGACTGGACACAGACTGGACAACCCCTCAGTGAAGAGGACCATTACACTAGAGCATGATGAATCGCCCAGAGCTCCAGAACACTGTAGAGTTTCCTCCGCAGTACATCTGATCTGAACCCCCAGGTGACCCAGGACAGCTCCCCAGCCCCTGAGGCTAGCGCCTGTAGTCACAAAGGTAGAGTCCTGAATGACAAAGGTTTCCCCTTCTCCAGGTTGGACCTGTACAGCCACCAGAGCAGGTCCTGCCTCACCTCCAGAGGGAGACAGACACTTTGGTCCAAGAGATCCGGATTCCCATGCCAAGCATGGAAAGTGAACCTCTGGAGCGCCTTGGCGTGAGCCATGGAGTACAGAACTGTCTCCATGGTGGACAACATGCGACCCGTCAGGGTTAAGAACTTGCGGGCCACTCCGGAGCTCTGCACACAAGATGCATGACCTGTTGGGTAGAATCCTCAGTCAGGAAAGCCTTCCCTTGGCAAGTATCAAACCTGAGTCCAAAGAAAACCAGGACCTGAGAGGGGACTGGAGCAGATTTCTCCATATTCAGAATCCACCCATGGTGGAGGAGAATCTGAGCACAGTCCTGCACATGCTGGATGGTGCCTTCAGCAGAATGATGTCCATGTAGGGATTCACATGAATCCCCCGGGTGTGCAGAAAGGCGATCAATGCCCCTCTCACATCCTAACAGGAGAAATGTCTAGACAGTATGATAAACCCAAATACGTCACCCAGATTAATACATCACCTCAGAAAGCCCAAGAAAGTACTTATCTGGCAGGCAAATGGTTAACCTGAGGAGGAGAGTAAAGAGATACAAGCCTCTGCGTAGGATACTCCAGCAAAGAAAGAAAATGGCGTCCAAAATCACAGCCAATCAGAAGAAAGCCAGCAAAATGGGCATTCTGGAATTTGTAGTTTCGTCTAGTTGTGGTTACCTAGCAATGCTTGAACCCAAACTCCAAGACACTGGGCATGTGAACCGAATCATAGGGTAAGAGGAGACAAGAAGAATGAGCCAGAGATACGTCCCAAAGCAGTCTGTCCCATAGAAGTCAATGAAGAAAGTGTGGCCGCGCGGTAAAGCGCACAAACATTTCAAAAGTGAATAGAATGACCCAATACCCAAGAGAATATGTAGTGATTGATAAAAACTTAGGAATATAGAAGGATAAGTTAAAATAAGCCACAGCAGTGAAGGTGTTAAATACCTAAAATGCCTCCATCCAAGCTCCACAAACCCTGGGATCAAACCAATAAGATACCCAACATGAGTGTAGGAGTTTTACACTCCTATAAGACCCCTGTATGGAAGGGAACAGACGGACAAGTGGAACATGGCACTCAAACCTTTTTACTTGACTTCTTTCTTCAGATTACCATTGAAATAAAGAGCCTCAGGGAGACCCAGTCAGGAGACCCAGACATGGGCTGCATTATTCTATCCACAGGGCTACAAGGGTCCACAACAGCACCTGATAGCTGGACAATCCTCCAGGGGAAGCCAGGAATGGTAATCCACCTAATGGGGGAATTCGGACACCCCGTATCTAAAAGAAAATAATATAATACTCTAAAAACTAATCATAACATTTCTCAGCCTCCATCCAGGTTACTGGAGCAAGTCTATCTGGGGCAGGGCTAGTAGGATAGCCTGATAAGGAGGAAGGAAGGCTCCACCAGCCACTTCTTCTAGAATTGTTCCAGCCTACAGAGAGGAGCTGTTGCCTCTCCATGGTACCTGTATGTCATATTGGACAACACAGAAATAGCATCTGGATAGCACTGGAGAAGTTTATCCTCTCTTTATTACACCTTAGTGTATACCCCACCAGATGATCTGCAGTCAGTGACTCACATCTCCCAGAGGATGTAAAAGAATAACTGTCTGCACACCAGGTGAACTGCAGTCAGTGACTTACCTCTCTCACAGAACCTAATAGAACAACTGTCTGGACACCAGGTGCCACTGTGAAGAAGTTTGATGAATGGAAAAAAGGGAATATTTGTGTACTTACCCATAAATATTCTTATCTTGGTCCACATGAAACACTGGAACCATGAGGTAAAGTGTCCTGTGCCACAGGAAGGCAGGGCATCTCCATAAAAGATCTCTCTGGAGGTGAAGACTTCCTCCCTACTCCACTTTGCCCCCACCAGCCATGCTTGGTCATCAAGTATAGCAAAGATCGAAGCAAGAAGTAATTCCACCTGGACTAAAACCTCCTCTCTCTTTCCTCCACTGTGGAACACAGGAACCAGAGGGATTTACCAAAGCATCTATCAAGATTCCAGAGATGGACAGAAAAAACCCTCAAAGCACAGACCACTTCAAATAGAACATGAACCTCAGGTGTGTCAAAAGCACATCTGCACACCAAACCAAGTAACCCCATAGAAGGATACTGCAAAAATGATAAGAACACCTGCAAAAGCTTCTGTGAAAAACTGTCTCTCAAGGAATGACAAAAAGGAGTCTGATTTCTGGAAAGTCACAGTGTTATAAACACAGTACTGCAAGAACCTAACAACATTCAAACAGTGAAGCTCCCACTCCCATCTATTAGATGGAGAAGGCCAAGAGGAGGAAGAACAATTTTCTGGTTAATGTGAAACTCAGAGACAACCTTAGGACGAAATCCTACAGGAGTTTTCAAAACTGCCCTACCAGAATAAAAAAATCAGAAGGGGGAGGGGGGTTTACAGGAGACAAAAAAAAACAAAAAAATGTAGTTTGCCCACACGCTGACACAATCAAGCAATATATCTTAAAAGTCAAAAATGTTTTCTGAAGCACTCCCAGGACTAAACGCAAGTCCCATGGACAAGAGGAATTCCGAAAGACTGGGTAGGCAAGAGCTGCCCCTTCAACATCTGGAAAAAGGCACCAATATGCTGGAAAAGCACAGACAGAGCTGAAACTTGAACCTTGATGGAACCTAGACTAAGCCCATTCTGAAGATCATCCTGAAGTAAGACCAAAATAGTTGGAAAACTGAAGGGATGCGGACGTGACTCCTAGTCTTCACACCACTTGTAAAATAATGACCAAATTGGCTTTCATCAGAGTTGCCATGACAGAATCCGAGGAAAACTTTCTTCCTCAGAATGCTGGCTTCAAGAGCCAAGCCATCAAAGCTAACTTCTCCAGCTCAGAGTGAAACAGAGGACCCAGAGTCAGGAAGTCCGGAAGAGGAGAAAGACGACGCAGCTGGCAATGGATATATTGAGATCATCAAACAACCACAACCAATGAGGCAAGTACAGGGCAGGATTACATATGTCCACTCCATACTGACCTTCCTTTAACACTCTGGGAATCAGAGGAAAATTAGGAAACTCAAATTTGGGAAAACTGCCCCAAAATGTCCATCACATCCACTGAGAGAGTTTTCTGGGACCTGTAATGAAACAGGGGAACTTTGTGTTTCAACTGAGATGCCATCAGATCCTTAGCCAGGATACCCTCACTGTTGAACTGTGTAGTCAAACACTGCCCAAGTTCTCATTTCCTGGGATCCAGACATTGAAGGCTGCAAAAGTCAACCACAACAGTGTCTACTCCTGGAATGTGAATGGCTGAGAGAGTCAGCACATGAGATTCCGCCCAGATGAGAATTGGACAAACTTCTGACCACGCAGCTGCACTCCAGGTCCACCCTTGGAGACTGAAGTAAGCCATCACTGTTGCATTGTTGGACCGAATCCACGCCGGCAGATCCAGGAGGAGCTGGGACCAACACAGCACAGCAAGGTGAATCGCGACGAGGTCCAACTCTTTAATGGACATTAGACTTTCCCAAGGACAAACTCCAACAGCCACCTGAGAGCCAAAGGTGTCTCTCCAATTTATCAGGCTGGCTTCTGTCATGACTACCACCCCAATTCAGGAAGACCAATGATAGGCCCAAAGGGGGGAGAGAGAGAGGGAGAGAGAGGGGGGAGGGGGAGAGAGAGAGAGAGAGAGGGAGGGAGAGAGAGAGAGAGGGGAGAGAGAGAGAGAGGGGAGAGAGAGAGGGGAGAGAGAGAGGGGGAGAGAGAGAGGGGGAGAGAGAGAGGGGGAGGGGGAGAGAGTGAGAGAGAGAGAGAAAAGATGAAACTGCTGTATGGACCAATTACTGGCAAAGTGAACTGCATCCAAGGCAGAAACCAGATACTCAGCAATTCATGTACTCCTGCACCATTGCTTATGGGCAGACTAAGGCCTGGGACACCTGCCAAAACAACTCAATCTGGTCTTCTGGCATAAAGACCCATCCCTGTACAATTTCAAATCTCATGCCAAGAATGATTAGAGTGGGAGACAAGTAACCTATATGGACTAAGAGAAAATGATTTAACAAGGAAGACTAAAATCCTCTTTTCTCTTTCATCCAATATAGGTTAATGGTAATTGTGGGATGTCCAACCATTGAGTTTCCCAGAGGTGGGAAGTAAGGCAAGGACCAGGCGCAGGCCCCCAAAGTCATCAGAGCAGATATGAACCATCATAGACACCCCTAACAATACAACAAAGTGTCAATGGACACAAAACTGGGGAAAAACCCAGGAACTGATACACAGCACACTGAACTAGAGCCAACTGGGCTCAAAAGTTAGGGAGTACCGAAGAGATGAAGGAGATCCTAGACAGGCAAAGCTGCCTCCAGGATCTTCCTCCCAAAGCTAGAATCAGCCGATGCCAGCACATCAACACGGTAGTGTTTAGAGAAGGCGTGCACAGACGACCAAGTGGCAGCCTTGCACAACTGATCAGCTGAGGCTTTATTCTTGTAAGCCCAAGATGCCCCAAAGGATCTTGTGGAATGAGCAGTGACCTGAAAGGGAACAGGCTTCTTCCTCAGTTCGTAAACCTTAAGAATGGTATACTTAATCCAAGACGCAATGGTCACCTTGGATGTGGGTCTCCCCGCCCTGGGACCCTCAGGAATGATGAAGAGAGCTTTAGACTGACAAACAGAACACAAAGAACTTAAGGCATGGCACCACGTCTAACAGGTGGAGATCCCTCTCCTTATCAGAGGTGAGGTCAGGGCAGAAGGAGGGCACCACAATCTCCTGATTGATGTGAACTCCGAAACCACCTTCGGAAGAAACTCCTGAGAAGTGCGAAGCACCACCTTGTCCTTGTGAAACACCAAAAAAGGTGGTTTATAGGACAGAGCATGTAACTCCGCAACACGGCGAACGGACATGATCGCCATGAGAAAGGCCATTTTCCACGTCAACAGGCATAGATTAATAGTAGCCAAGGACTCAAATGGAAGGCGCTGAAGGACGCCCAAAACAAAGTTAAGATCCCACTGAGGAGCAGGATTCTTAACAACGCCCTGGAAGAAAACCTTGACATCAGGAAGAATGTCAATGCGTCAATAGAAAGCGCAGAAGTCTGAACCTTAAGGAACTCAAACTGAGGCCCTTATGCACTCTGTCCTGCAGAAAGCACAGGACCGTTTGAAGATCAAATTCCTGGGAAAGGTCCTTATCAGCACACCAAGAGAGAAAAGTAGACCAGACTTGATGGTAGGCCTTAGAGGAAACAGGCTTGCATGCACTAAGCATAGTAGCCACCACACCAGAAGAGAAACCCTTCTTCAGTACTGAGGATTCAATTTCCATGCTGTCAAACCCAGACGATGGACATCCTCCTTCCACAGGTATCCCTGCAGAAGATGATCTGGACGGCGGGGAAGCTGAAAGGGCTCCGCCACTGAGAGATCCAGAATCTCCAGAAACCAAGCCTACCAAGGCCAGAACAGAACGATCAGAATGACTGGACAGCGCTCTAGCCGCAGTTTCTGCAGCACCCTGTGTAACATGGGAATGGGAGGAATAATGTATGTCAGAGGAAAGTGCAAGGTATTGACATGGCATCCACTGCTAGGGCTAGAGGATCCCTCCAGTGAGAGCAGAACGTCGGGACCTTTCCGGTTGTGTCTTGTCGCCATCAGGTTGATGCACAGAAGTCCCCACCACCGTACAGTGACGTCAAACACCTCTTGATGCAGTTTCCACTCTCCGCTGTCCACTGTGTGTCGACTGAGGAAATCTGCTAGAAAGTTGTCTACGCCGGGAATATGAACTGCGGATATGGCAGGAACATGTTCTTCTGCCCAGGACAAAATAGCTTTGACCTCTAACCAAGCTGCGAGACTTCTTGTTCCACCTTGCTTGTTGATGTAAGCCACTGCCATGGGGTTGTCAGACTGGACTCTGACTGGGCATCCCACCAGCTGGTGCGTCCAGTGGCAACAGGCATGAAATATCGCCCGAAGCTCCAAAACGTTGATGGGAAGGAGAGATTCCTCTAAAGACCACCATCCCGGAGCATTCATGTGGCCCAGAACTGTTCCCCAGCCGGACACACTGGCATCTGTCATCACTGTCATTCCAGAAGGACACCAGGAAGGACATGCCCTTCAGCAGATTGGAGAGGTCGAGCCACCACAACAGACTAAGTTCCACATGAACAGGGAGAGACACCGACATCTTCAGGAAGTCCGGCTGTCCTCTGCACACCTGGATCACAAACCTCTTGAGTTCCCTGGTATGAGCCATGGCAAACGGAACCGCTTTTATGGTGGAGATGAACTTCCCCACCAGAGATGTCAACTTCTTGGCCGGAACTGGAGCATGCGCCACAACAACAGACACTTTGTAGGCGATCTGGTGAGCTACTTCGTCTGTGAGAAACACCATGCCCTGCTGGGTGTCAAAGAGAAGCCCCAGGAATACCAGCCTCTGAGATGGTACAAGATCTGACTTGTCCATGTTGAGGATCCACCCATGATGGGTGAGTGCATGAATGCAGTCCTTGACCTGCTGATGAAGAAGGTCCAGAGAGGGTGCCTTCAGAAGCAAGTCGTCCATATATGCAGTGACTCTGATGCCATTCCAATGGAAGACAGACACTAAAGCTCCAGGGACTCGATTGAAGACTTGGGGAGCTGTAGTCAGACTGAAAAGGGAAGAGCAGAGGACTAAAATGCCCTTGGTCGCAAGCAAACCTGACATATTGCCAGGTCCCTGGATGAATGGCGATATGCAGGTATGTGTCCTGAAGATCCAGAGAAGCTACGAATGCCCCAGGACATGGACGCGATTACCGACCGTAGAGACTCCTGGTGATAGTGAGTCTTGACCACTAAGGAATTGAGATCCTATTTGTGTGTCCTTCTTGGAAACCACAAATAGGTTTGAGTAAAAACCCAAACCCATTGTCCTGTACCGGGACCAGTTCCAGAACCCCCTTGTCCAAAAGGGTCTGTATGTCGCTGTTGAACAGACGGCCTTTTTCCACACCCTGAGGAAAGAACTGGAAAGGAGGAAGATAGGTGAATGGGATCCTGTACCCATCTGACACCACCTGCAAAACCCACGGATCCACCACGGTGCCTGTCCAGACACTGAGGAAGTGGCGCAAATGACCCCCCACTGGAACGTGGGGACCGGGGTTCGGCAAGTCATGCCGTAGAAGGTTTGGAAGCCTTGGGCTTGGCGGAGGACTTGGGCCTCCATTGCTGTTTGGGCTTGGAGGAGGAAAGTGGAGCCTGGGGAACCGCTTGGCTTTTTCGTTTTTTCCGTCAAACCAATTACACTTAGTAGGAGTCTTCTTCCTAGGGACCATGGGCAGGAGGGTACTCTTGCCCCCAGTGGCCTCACTAATGATGTCCTTAAGCTCTGGCCCAAACAGAGAGGTGCCCTGAAAAGGCAACGAGAAGCAATGTCTGCAGACCAGATCTTAAGCCAAAGAGTCCGTCTAGTGACCACAGAAATAGTGGCGACCCTGGCCACCAAACAGATGGCATCAAACATAGCAGCAGAAACATAGTGCTGAGCCTCAGAGATGTTGGCAATGAGCCTTAAAGGGATAGTAATACTTCATTTTATCTTTATTTTATTTTGTAGGCATTAAAAAAACCATGAAGAACGATATAAGTCTTATATCTCAAACCAATATGGTTTAAGAGATATTCACAAGCAAAGTATCCCCCCCTGTTCAGCCACATCAGAAGGGAGGTGCCCAGGTAGACTGCAGAGAGGGACAATCTTCAATTAAGATAAGGGAAAAAGCTGAGAAACTTGTCAAGGGGGGCAGGGATTTCATTGTTTTGATGCAAAGAAGATTGTCCCCTTCTGTTATCTGTCTGGTCTTACAACCAGATCCACATCTGAGAAGAGATGGCTTACACTAGTTAAATGGGGAGGGAGGGGAAACTTTGCTTGTGAATATCTCTTAAACCATAAAGGTTTGAGAGATAAGACTTATATCGTTCTTCATGTTTTTTTAATGCCTACAAAATAAAATAAAGATAAAACGAAGTATTACTATCCCTTTAACATCTCAGCAGTAGGAGCTCCCTGATGGACAGCCACAGTTAACTGTTCAATCCAGACCGCAATGGCCCTGTTCACCCAAGCAGCAGCAAACGCAGAGCGTAGGGAGGTACCAGCAGTAGCAAAGATGGTCTTGAGGGAAGTCTCAAGCTTCTTGTCAGTCCAATCTTTAAGGGCAGAAGCGTCAGCTACAGGCAAAGCAGTGGAATTAGAGAGTCTAGAAACAGGACCATCCACCTTAGGTGGAAGAAACCACTGAGCAAACGCCGCTTCAGAGAAGGGATATAGCTTAGCAAACTTCTTAGACACAGAAGGCTTTTTGTCAGGATACTTCAACTCATCAGACACTAGATGGTCAAGAGTGGAGTTGGGAGCAAAACAAGTATACGGCCTCTTAGGCTCCTGAAACAAATCAGAGGGGTCTGAAGGAACTTCTTGTACCAAGGGGATGTTAAGGGTATTCAACAAAGCCCTGATCAGGCCCTCATCTTAGGGATCCAAATCAGCCTCAAAGGGGTCCCCAAAAAATTGTGAGGAGACCACCGCAGAACATTCCCCTTCATCAGAATCCACCAACAGTTCCTCCTCAGAGGAATCTGATATGTCAGGTACCCCTGCGGTTTTGGCAGGGAAGATCTGACAGGAGTAAGGGGCTGCCAACACTGGAAGACCCCCTGTCATTGGGATGGGAGGAGTTGTAAGGTAGACCTAAGGTCTCTGGTAGTAGTCTTAAACTCTTGCATCCATATTGGCTCTAGTGCATGGCTGAAGGTCCCTGGGGGAGACTCAGGGGAACAGTGCATTTTGGGCATAAATCACCTGAGTATTCTGTAGGTAACCCTGATTGACATGAGGAGCAGTGCGCAATGGGGGACACAGACACCCCAGAACCCTTAGTCTTAGGTCTAGCCCCAAGCTCGAACGAGTAGACATTCTCACAGTGTCAAATCGTTTAATGTATAAGGTTTCATCCAAATGCAGTGTGTATGATTAAAATTTCACCCCAGAAATCACTAGAATACACTTATCTGGCAGGCGAAGGGTTAATCTGCTGATGAGAGAAGGAGTATCCAAGCCCTGCATAGGACACTCGTAAAGGGAAAACACAAAATGGCTGCCACAACGGGAGCCAATCAAAAATGAGCGTGCAAAGAAGGAGCTCATGGAAAATGTAGTTTTTCCTATAAAATTACCCCAACAGTGCCCAAAGCCCCCTGAGCCCCCCAAAATACACAGAATGTTGACCGGATAGTAGAGGGCAGACAAACAAAATGAGCTGTCTCTGAAGTCGCTACGTTGAGCGGTTGCAGAGATTTGTCCAAAACTGTAAAGTATCAAATTTGCTGCACTGTGCACACATTACCTTATTCTTTGTTTCGGGTGCTCAAGGCTTCAACATGGTGTACAAAACTGTAAAGTCCCATAGAGGTGAATGGAGCATGGCGTCTATACGGTAAAGAGCGCCTTTCAAATTTTGCAAAGTTTTATCATGAAGTAAAATACATCAAAAAAAAAAAAACAAAAAAAACACCAGACCCAACAGACACTGAACCCAGTAGGGAAAGTGCCAACAACCCCCCAAAAGATGCTGAATTAGCAACCAAAGGGGTTAAGTTACCACAGAAACTTGCTCCAAACACCCAGCAGACATACAGATAAACTCAGTGAGTGCAGGCGTTTGTAATAGGAACTCCAAATGAGACCCTTGTGCGGAGGGGAAGCATGGGACATGTGGACCTCAGCACTCAAAGGGTTGCTCACCTTTTCAGCAGGTCTTCTGTCTTCAGATTACCATGTGTAAAGAAGAAGCCTCAGTGGGTAACTCCTAGGGAAAGAACTTGTAATCCAAGATTTTCCCCCAGGGCTCAAGGTCCACCAAAGCACCTGGATACTGAGCTATCCACTAGGGAATGTCAGTGATGGTAATCCACCTAACGGTGATATTCCATATCTAACAAAACAAAACATAAGCTAAAACTATAGCAGAACTGTTCTCTTGCCTTGTATCTTCATCAAGGAACACATCTTACTGGAGGGGATTGGCTAGCCGCAGCTAAGGAGAGGAGGTAGGCTCCACCCAGCATTCACTTCTAGAATTGTTCCTGCATACTTAAAGGGGCAGATCGCCTACCCCAAAGTTACCAGTAACCTATATTGGACGACAGAGAAACTAAACTTAGAGGTGTTGTGATTGCACTTCTGTCTTTCTATTTTTTCCCTTTGACATGTTCTGCCTACATTAAGGTAGTAGGGTTTGGTATTAGGTGGTGTTAGTGTTCCTTTAAAACCTTAACATCCGGTGACATGCCAGTCCAGACAATAAGTACAGGTAACGGTCCTGGCACGTCATGGAATTCTGGGATGGCAGTGCTGCTGCCCGTCTCTCTGACATCCCAGAAATTCTAAGAGGAAAAAAAGAGACATGGTCCTTAATGGCCGCCCACCCCCGGATCGGGCAGTCATTAAGGGGTTAAAGCACTGGAGTCAGTACCGATGTGTTCCCCAAGCTGGGGAGATGCAGGCCACGGTCCGGTTTCTTACCTTCACTCTCTTGCTTTGGAAGGGTGTAGTGCTGAATATATCATCATGGTCGTCCTTGGGGATCTGCTCTAGGAACTGTCTCATTTGTTGCTTCCTTTTGAGCGTTCCCACTTTAGCGGTTATTTTAATAGCCTTCTCTTCTGAAGCGTTTGCTGTAATGGACACAAGAATTTACACGGATTTACTATAATGCATCTAATATCACGAGCCCAGATCTGCGCAATGCGCAAAACATTACATTGAAGGCTCCAGGGTCCAAGTAATATACAAAAAGGCCAAAAAACGGATAATAAAATTAGGCCAAAGGCAGATCATAAAAAATGAATCAAAAGCCATTTCAAAAATTAATATAAAATGAATTAATAAAATCAATAAATAAACATATCATCCCCTGATCACAGCAATTCATAAATAACCCCCATAAATTCTAACGTAGCACAACAACATATATATGCAGAGGCCAGCACATAGATATTGTATCATATAGATCACTAGATACGTCCCTGGCCCAATAATTTTGAAATTAATTTATCCAAAACATTCCATGATCATGTATGAAAATAAAACACTTGTTATCTGTCTGAGATATTTTCCTACACCATCTGGCAGAAGAGGTATTATGCAGTGCATTATGTGCAACCCTATATGTATCAAGTCCTGATGTATGAAAATATACGGGACAGAGGAAAAAGAAGCTATAAAGACTGTAGTCCATTGTGACATCTTACAACAATGACCTGGAAGAAGGACAACCAAGCTGGGGGAGAAGTCACACAATACTGATGCGATAATGGAGCACCATTCAGTGAGGCAGGGTACCGCATAGACATTCAGGTAAATACGCTAACCAGGTGGCAAAATATGACAACATTTTGTGAGACTCCTTAAACCTCTCTAATCTAATCGCTACCATTCTTCTCACCCAGTCGGATATCAGCTGTACGATGCACTGTCTGTAAATGGGCACATTCTAATGAGCCCACACGATTAGTGGCTGAAGAGAATGATTTTCCGATGAATCTGAAGATTGTGATGTTTTTTTAATTTTGCTGCCACTATCATTTTTCTGCTATATTCTTATGAGATATTCTTAGGGTTGTGAACTATTGTGTAGGAATTTTTGAATTTGAGTGATTTGATTCTTTTTATACATGAATATTTCTGATGAATTACACTAAAAATTATGAAATGATAAATGATACAATACTGTTATACCACTTTACCTCTGCTGTTTTTGAGAGTATATGTTTTCAGTAAAATGTTATTTTACGTTAGGATTTGTGAAGGGTTATTGATGAATTGCTATGATCAGGGGACGGTTTGATTTATTGATTTACTAATAAATTTGATGAGGATTTTAGTCTTACCTGTTAAATCCTTTTCTCTTAGTCCATATAACTCACAGGTACCATGGGGACGTTCCCAAGGGTAGGAAGAGAAGGAAAGGACCATGCGCTGGTCCCCTTGATACCAGAGTTCCCATGGGCTATCCAGGACAAGGAACAGCCCAAACTAAGTGTCATGGACACTGAATAACAATACACAGCACACAAGAACAAGAGAGGGCTCAAACAGTTAAAGAGCTATAAGGAAAAGGAATGATAAAATCCTAGACAGGCAAAACTGCCTCCAGGACTTTCCTACCAAAGCTGGCTTCAGCCAAAGCCAGAACATCCACACAGTAGTGTTTTGTAAAGGTGTGCACAGAAGACCAAGTGGCCGCTGCCTTGCACAGCTGTTCAGAGGAGGCCTGATTCTTGTAGGTCCAGGAGGCCCCACCCCAACAGACCTGGTGGCGTCTGCTGTAATGTGGAATGGAACAAATTTCCCTCTGAGCTCATAAGCCTTGAGGATATTAGACTTAATCCAGGATGCGATAGTCACCTTGGACGCAGCCAAACCAGCCCTGGGACCCTCAGGGATGATAAACAAGGCATCTGTCTTGCACATGGACTCAGTATGGTGCACATAGAACTTGAGGCAACACACTACATCCAACAAGTGGAGATCCCTCTCCTTGTCAGATTTATGGTCAGGACAAAAGGAAGGCACAACAATCTCCTGATTGATGTGGAACTCAGAGACCACCTTAGGAACAAATTCCTGGGAGGTACGGAGAACAGACTTATCCTTGTGAAAAACCAGGAAAGGAGGTTTGCAGGACAAGGCCTGCAACTCAGCAACTCTGCATACAGAGACAACAACCAAAAGAAAAGTCATCTATCATATCAGAAGATGTAGAGGAATGGCAGCCAAAGACTCAAAGGGAGGCAGCTGCAAGACTCCCCAAACCACGTTAATGTCCCACTGAGTAGAGGGAGCCTTATAGGCAGGGAAAGCATGCACAACCCCCTGAAAGAAGACTTTGACATCTACAACATGGCAACGCATCTCTGGAAATAGAAAAAGACAGAGAGATGAGGTCTGGACCATCAAGGAACTAAGGCTAAGGCCCTTGTTCACACCATCCTGCAAAAAGGATAAGATGGACGGAAGTTTAAAATCCTGTGAGGACAGATCCCTGTCCACACACCAAGAATGAAAAGTAGACTATACTCTGTAGTACAACTGAGAAGACACTGGCTTCCTGGCTTGGATCATGGTGGAGACCACCTCAAGAGAAAAGCCCTTCATCCTTAAGATGGAGGCTTCAACAGCCATGCCGTCAAAGCCAGACTGTCCACTTCTTCACTCCAGAGGTAACTCTAGAGAAGGCAGTCAGGTCTGAGCAGCAGAGGAAACGGATCCTGAGCAGACAAAGCCAACAGTTCTGGAAACCAAGGTTGCCTGGTCCAATAAGGAGAATCAGTATGACCGATGCACTGTCCATCCAAATCGTCCTCAACACTCTGAGGATGAGAAAAGGAGGAGGAAAAATGTAGTCTAGATGAAAGCGCCAAGGAATGGACAAGGCTTCCACTGCAAACGCCAGTGGATTCCCCCAGCAAGAGCAAAACATCGGAACCTTCCTGTTGTCCCTGGTAGCCATCAGGTCTGTCCAAGGACACCCCCATTTCTGGACCAATAGATCGAAGATCTCCAGATGGAGCTCCCACTCCCTGGGGTCCGCTGCCTGGCGAATGAGATAGTCCACCAGAACGTTCTCTACTCCTGGAATGTGCACGGTGGAGATGACAGGAACCTGTTCTCCTGCCCAGGCCAAAACAGCCTTGACCTCTAACCAAGTGGAAGCGCTTCTTTTGCCTCCTTGCTTGTTGATGTAAGCCACAGTCATGGCATTGTCTGACTGGATGCGGACTGGACAGCCCCTCAGTGGAGAGGACCAGTATCCCAGAGCGTGAATAATCTCTCTGGGCTCCAGAATGTTGACGGTCTGGAGGGTCTCCTATGCAGTACATCGACCCTGAACCCCCCCCCCCCCAGGTGACCCAGGACAGCTCCCCAGCCATAAAGGCTGGCATCTAACGTCACTAAGGTCCAATACTGGACAACAAAGGGTTTCCCCTTCCTCAGGTTGGAGCTGTCCAACCACCGGAAGAGGTCCTGTCTTACTACCTGGGGAAGAGAGACAAGATGATCCAAGAGATCCGGATTGCCCCAGCAAGCCTGGATAGTAAATATCTGAAGCTCCCTGGTGTGAGCCATGGAGTACGGAACCACCTTCATGTGTGGATATCAGCTTGCCCACCAGGGATGAGAACTTGCGTACTGGGGCCGAGGACCACCCCAGAGCATGTAATACCATGGTCATGATCTGCTAAACAGAGACCTCTGTCAGAGAGACCAACCCTGGCAGATGTAGAAATGGAGACCAAGGAAAACCATATTTTGAGAAGGAACTGGAGCAGACTTATCCATGTTCAGAATCCATCCATGCTGGAGGATGATCTGGGCACATTCCTGGACCTGGTGGTCCAGAAGGTCCCTGGAAGGAGCCTTCAGCAGAAGACTGTTCATGTACGGATTCACCTGAATCCCCTTGATGTGCAGGAAGGCAATCAAGACTCCCAAGACACATGCAAACACCTGAGAAGCAGTGGTGAGCCTGAAGGGGAGGGCGTGAATTGAAAATGCCCCAGATCAAAGGCAAATCTGAGATACTTCTGACTGTCCGGATGAATTGGAACGTGCAAGTAAGCATCCTGCAGATCCAGAGAGGCCAGAAATTCCCCTAGACACATCGCTGTGATGACAGAACGCAAAGACTCCATCTTGTTGTGAGTATAGTCCACAAATGAATTGAGGTCCTTGAAGTCCAGGACAGGGCGACTACCGCCATCATCCTTGGAAACTAGAAAAAGGTTTAAAAGGTTTGACTAAAAACCTAAACCGTTCTCTAGAGGAGGAACCAGAGCCAGGACTGACTTGTCCAAGAGAACCTGGACCGCCCCGTTGAAAACAAACCGAGCTTTTCTAGTCCCAGAGGGGATCAAGAAAGGAAGAATCTGAAGGGAGGAAGGGATATGAAGGGAATCCTGTAGCCTCCTGAAACCACCTGTAATACCATTTGATCCAAAACAGAGCCTGCCCAAATGCTTGAAAAATGCTGCAGGCGACCACCCACAGGGAGATGCAGACCAGGGTTCGGCGAGTTATTCAGAAGGAGGTTTGGTGGATTTGGGTGTGGTGGAGAAGTGCTCGGACATCCATTGCTGCCTGGACTTGGGGGAAGAATGCGAGGATTCGGCCTTTGCACTTAGTTTTGGCGGGGACAAAAAAGACTCTGCTTCCTCGCCAGATTATGGTGTTTGGGGACCTGAGGAAAATAAAGTGCTCTTACCCATAGTGGTCTCACAGATGAAGTTCTTCAGTTCAGGCCCAAAAAAGAGACATACCCTGAAAAGGGAGAAAAATTAGTGACGTCTTAGATGACAAGTCAACAGACCAAATCTTAAGCAACAAAGTGCATCTGGTTGTCACAGAGAATGCAGAAGCCTTAGCCTCAAGCCTGACTGAGGCTCAGAACTGTGTGTCTGATGCCTTCTTTGACGCTGACATGTTGGCTAAAAGGGCCAAAAGGTCCTCCTTAAGGGCACCTCTGCGGACAGCGTCGGTAAGCTGTTCAGTCCAAACAGAAATGGCTCTGGTAACCCACACTGACACCAAGGTAGGCCTCAAAGAAGCATCTATGGCAACAAAGGTAGACCTCTTGATAGCTTCAAGCTTCCTATCAGTTCAATTCTTAAGTGTGGTAGCCACCAAAAGCAAGGCAGTGGATTGAGACAGTCTGGAAATAGGGGGATCCACCTAAGGAGGTATAGCCCACTGAGCCAAGGCTGCATCAGAAAATGGGTACAACAGAGAATCTCTCAGAAAGAAAGAAATGTTTGTCGGGAGTCTACCACTCATCCATGATAACCTGATCTAGAGTGGGGTTAGGCAGAAACACAGTGCAGGACTTCTTGCACCTTTGAAAGATGTCAGAAGTAGAAAATGCTTCTACAGGGTTAACAGGAATCTGTAGGGTAGTCAAAACTGCCTTAATGAGACCTTTTGCAGAGTGTTCAGGATCAACCCCAAAAGGGACACCATAAGTATGGTAAGAAGCCCTTTCTGCATGCTCACCATCCTCAGATTCCTTAAATGAATCCTTCTCAGAGAAATCAAAGAGGTCAGGAATGCCAGGGGCCACAAACCTGAATGAAGTGGGGGGCTTTCAAGATTGAAGAACCCCCTGAAGGGAAAGAGGAAACTGTGCCATAGAGGACTTTAAGTCCTTGACCCAGAGTGGCTCTTGTTCATGGCTGGAGAGCCCTGGCGGAGAGGCAGGGGCCACAGTGCATGAGGGGCATAAAATGTCCTGAATACTGTAACGGTTTTCTGACACTCAGACCAGGGTATGAAGTAAAAACACAGTTTTATTGAAACAGAAAGTAAAACAATGCCCCTAAGGGCCAGCACAGGAATAGCAGTAATGGCAATACTGACAAAGTGAATGTACACAATGGTAGTAATAGGTGCTATGTATGGATGGGGAATATCCCCCAAGGGGTTAACAGGTGCAATAGGAGAGATATAATCAAGATTGGCCAACGCCCGGGGTAAATAGCAGTCTCTGGAACACAGTCTCTCTGTAACTGGATAGGAGTAAAGTGTCTGCACTGAATTCACTCTCAAGTTGGTATAGGAATGCGCCCCAATGCCCAGAGCTGAGCCGATACCACCACCGTGGGCTTCAGAGGAATGCTATTGCCAATGCTGAAGTAATCAGAACCAGAATCGCCCTAAACTGGAAATAGTAGTAACCCTGCGTGTGCCAATTGGATTATGCCCTGACACCCCTTGGGTGCTTATACTGACGGTTACTGCACAAGCTGTAATAGAGCCGGCGCACTGGGAAGTGCAGTGGATAATGTACCTTCTAGCATATGTAGGCCGGAGCCAGAAAACCTCTCTGGTGCCGTTCTTAATGTTCACAGTAGGAGCGAACAGACTACCAGACTTCGAACACCGAGCTGACAGGGCTCTGAGGGAGGATGCTAGGCAGTAATAGAGGTACTCAGAGTAGAGGCTCAATTCAGTAACCGTATGCTTGGCAAGGGATATAGGAGGCACGAGACCGGAGACTACAGGCACTGCAAGGGTTAAGTGGTTCTGTACTGGACATACAAAAATACTCTCAGCGCTACTCGGTCTCTCCTGTGGTTAGTCTACTCTACAATCACCACTATAATGACTATAACATCTATATATATTGATAGCTGCAATATATAAAAAACAATACTAGCTTGAATTGGGCTAATAAGATATAAACCAATCGCTATTTCGATATATAAACAATTATACCCAGATCAACAGTGTATATCAAAAAATTGAAAAGATTAAAAGATTACTCAAGTATTAATTCAAAGGTGTAGATGAACTTCAGTTCTTCTTACAATTCCACATCGGACCTGCAGCTCTTTCCTATGGGCCGTCGGATCTGCCCTCCGCTAGTATGCAAAACAAAAAAGAAAAAAAGGGAACAGCTCAAAAAGTCCTCTAAATGTAATCCGACAGAAGATACCGTCCACCCAACACTTGCTCAGCCTTCCCACGCCCTTCAAGCTGGGTACTCACAGAATAAAGAGGCTTACACCGCCTCTGTGAATGCACGCTATGACTGGATACGCGTTGGGCTTTTATCTATGTTAGTTTTTGATTACTTCTATAAGCTGTCTATGTAAAGATTTTAACTATATATTTTATTCAATAAACTATTTATTTTCCACTACGTTTGGAACCTCCTGGAACTCACTATTATTGCCCCCTGGGATCCCGATCGCATATTGTGGTCCTATACATCTTTGGACACTCTTATTGCGATATTGTTACATATATCGATTGAGCAGTGAGAGAGGACTGTGAGAGGAGGAGCCAACGCGGACGTGGAGAGCCGGAGACCGTGACTGGAGGTCAGATCCAGTCATAGCGTGCATTCACAGAGGCGGTGTAAGCCTCTTTATTCTGTGAGTACCCAGCTTGAAGGGCGTGGGAAGGCTGAGCAAGTGTTGGGTGCATGGTATCTTCTGTCGGATTACATTTAGAGGACTTTTTGCGCTGTTCCCTTTTTTTCTTTTTTGGTTCTGTATTGGAGCGAGCACCTTGGCAACCAGCAGAAGGCAAAGCAACCTCAGGCTACAGCTAGCTGATAATGAGAGGAACAGTGAGTTGTTTAAACAGTTCAGAATGTCGCCAGAGCGACCGGAATGGTACAGGAACACCGGAACAGCAGGCAGGACCGGAACGGCAACCGGAACAGGATCAGCACTGCAGCAGACACCACAGCCGAAGAACAGATCATTCACGGAGCAGGATCACCAGCCAGAACCGGGTCGAATCACGGAGCAGGATCATCAGCCAGAACCGGGTCGAATCACGGAGCAGGGTCGTCAGCCAGAACCGGGTCGAATCACGGAGCAGGGTCGTCAGCCAGAACCGGGTCGAATCACGGAGCAGGGTCGTCAGCCAGAACCGGGTCGAATCACGGAGCAGGGTCGTCAGCCAGAACCGGGTCGAATCACGGAGCAGGGTCGTCAGCCAGAACCGGGTCGAATAACGGAGCAGGGTCGTCAGCCAGAACCGGGTCGAATCACGGAGCAGGGTCGTCAGCCAGAACCGGGTCGAATCACGGAGCAGGAACAGGAGAAGAGTCAGACAAGCCGGGTCGGTACACAGGAGACACTGGAATACAGCAACAAGGCGCAGCAACAGGAACACCATGAAAGGGCAACTGACAAGTGCCCAAACTCCAGCATATAAAGGCACATCCTGGGCGGGCCAATCAGCCTCCTCCAATGCACGGGCAAATCAGACCAGATTGACAGAAAATCATGGGAACCGTGATAAATACTCTCTTTGGAATGAGGAATAATAATCAATGGGGGTCAAAGACACCCCAGAATCAGTAGCCCCAGGTCCCTTTGGATCCAACATCCTAACAGGAGAAGTGTCTAGGGAACCCAAGTACTGTCGCTCAGATTAATAAAATCCCCTCAGAAAGCCCAAAAGAGTACTTATCTGGCAGGCGAATAGTTAACCTGTGAAGGAGAGTAGAGGAATCCAAACCCTACACAGGATAGCCAAAGATAGAAAAAAATAGCATCCAAACTCAGAGCCAATCAGAAAAAAAGCCAGCAACGCTGGTATCATAGGAAATGTAGTTAACTTTTTGAGGTATCCAAAAAGCAGTGCCTGAAGCTCGCAGGAAACCCCAAGGGTCGCTCACCTTTTCTGCAGGTCTTCAGATTACCATTGGGAAGGAAGAAGCCTCAGAGAGACTCCTTTAGGAGAGAGAGACATGGGTTGTATGATTCTCTCCCAGGGCTGCACAGGGTCCACAACAGCACCTGTTAACTGGGCAGTCCTCCAGGGCAAGCCAGGAATGGTAACCCGCCTAATGGGTGAATTTGGGCATCCCATATCTAACAAAAAATAATAAAATAAAAACTAAACAGAACTGTTCCCAGCCTTCTAACCAGGAATTGAAACAAATCTATTCTGGCGGGGAGTGGCTAGGGTAAGCCTGATATGGAGTAGGCTTCACCCCTGCATTTCTTTCTAGAATTGTTCCAGCCCACTGGGAGAAGCTGTCTCCTCCCCATGGTACCTGTGAGTTATATTGGATGACAAAGAAATTAAGTTTTGAAACTGTTGGACAAATGTTTTGTGACTATTATTTAGCCTTGAGTGCATGTGTCCTCCTTTTCTTCTTGTTGATCTACGAAACACAAATGACCTATAGCACCTCAGATTCAGGATAAATGTGATTTGGTTAATGTCCATGCTTAAATGTGAGTGCAGATCGTTACATCATTGTTCTGCAAAGCCAGAAGATCATGGAGAAAGCTGCAATCAGCATTCCCTCGGGTCTAGCACTGTGTCATCACTCAGAATGGCTGCACACATTAATCAGTTCTCACACTCCGGTAACAAGTGCTAGAGGGGTGCGTAATGAACTGAAAAGAGGATTTTAGTCTTACCTGTTAAATCCTTTTCTCTTAGTCCATACTGGTTACTGGTAACTCTGGGTAGGTGATCAGCCCCTTTAATTGTAGACAGGAACAATTCTAGAATTGTATGAAGGGGGTGGAGCCTACCTTCCCTCCTTGGCTGCAGCTAGCCAACCAGCTCCAGAAAGATTTGAGACACTAACTATTGACCAGATAGTAGAAGGGAAAGAAGACTCCTGTGAGCATGACCCGGAAGGACCCCCACAGTCTGCCACAGGAGAGCCAAGCATGGTCAATTGACAGGGTGGGAGACCAGTAACCTGTATGGTCTAAGAGAAAAGGATTTAACAGGTAAGACTAAAATCCTCTTTTCTCTGTAGTCCAATACAGGTTACTGGTAACTCTGGGATGTCCAACCATTGAGTGTCCCAGAGACGGGAAGTAAGGCAAGGACCAGGTGCAAGGCCCCCAAAGTCACCAGAGCAGATATGAACCATCAGATCAAAGATAGCCCAACAACTAATGAATTGTCAATGGACACTGAACAGGGGTAATAACACCCCAACTGTTACACAGCACAATGAACTAGAGCCAACGGGGCTCAAAAGTGAAGGAAGCACCAAGAACCGAAGAAAATCCTAGAAGGCAAGACTGCCTCCAGGATTTTCCTCCCAAGCAGCACATAAACACGGTAGTGCTTCGAAAAGGTGTGCACAGACGACCAAGTGGCCTCCTTGTACAACTGATCAGTGGAGGCCTGATTCTTGTAAGCCCAAGAGGCCCCAATAGATCTTGTAGAATGAGCCATGACATGAAAGAGTACAGGATTCTTCCTCAGCTCATAAGCCTTACGAATGGTGGACTTGATCCAGGACGCAATAGTCACTTTGGATGCAGGTGTTCCTGCCTTGGGACCCTCAGGAATGACGAACAGTGCGTCAGAATGCCTGATAGACTCAGTGCGATGGACATAAAACTTGAGACAACGCACCACGACTAACAAGTGGAGATCTCTCTCTTTGTCAGAGGTGGGCTCAGGACAGAAAGAAGGCACCACAATCTCCTGATTGATGTGGAACTCCAAAACCACCTTCGGGAGAAACTCCTGAGAAGTGCGAAGCACCGCCTTGTCCTTGTGAAACACCAAATAGAGTGTCTTACAGGACAGAGCATGTAGCTCTGCAACTCGGCGAACAGACACAATTGCCAGGAGAAAAGCCATTTTCCACGTCAACACGCGTACAGGAACAGTAGCCAAAGATTCAAATGGAGGGTGCTGAAGAACGCCCAAAACCAAGTTAAGATCCCACAGAGTAGCGGGATTGAAGGCAGGACGAGCATGAGCAACGCCCTGGAAGAAAACCTTGACATCAGGAAGAATAGCAACGCGCCTCTGAAAGAAAACAGAGAGAGCAGAAGTCTGAACCTTATGGGAACTCAAACTGAGGCCCTTAGCCACACCGTCCTGCAAAAAGGCCAGGTCCGTAGGCAGATCAAATTCCTTACACAGGTCAGCACACCAAGATAGAAAGGTCGACCAGACACTATGGTAGATCTTGGAAGAAACAGGTTTGCAGGCACTGAGCACAGTAGCCACCACCCCAGAAGAAAAACCTTTCTTCTTCAGTATTGAGGATTCAATTTCCAAGCCGTTAAGACTAGACAATGAACATCCTCCTTCCACAGGTAACCTTGTAGAAGAAGATCTGGACGGCAAGGGAGCTGGAATGGTTCCACCACTGACAGATCCAGAAGCTCCAAAAACCAAGCTTGGTGAGGCCGGTACGGAGCAATCAGAATGACTGGACAGCGTTCCAGTAGCAATTTCCGTAACACCCTGTGCAACATTGGGAGGGGAGGAAAGATGTAGGCCAGAGGAAATAAAAAAGGAATGGACACTGCATCCACCGCAAGAGTTAGGGGGTCCCTCCATCAAGAACAGAACATCGGAACCTTCCTGTTGTGTCTTGTCACCATCAGGACGATGTAAGGAAGACCCCACTTCTGAACAATGAGGGTGAACACCTCTGGTGCAGCTCCCACTCTCCACTGTCCACTGTGTGTCAACTGAGGAAGTCCGCCATGACGTTGTCTACACCAGAAATGTGCACTGCGGATATGGCAGGAATGTGTTCTTCTGCCCAGGACAAAATAACAAAATAGCCTTGACCTCTAACCAAGCAGCGAGACTTCTTGTTCCACTCTGCTTGTTGATGTAAGCCACGGCCGTGGCGTTGTCAGATTGTACCAGGACTGGACAGTTTTCCAGCTGAGATGCCCAATGACGAAGGGCATGAAATATCGCCCGAAGCTCCAACACGTTGATGGGAAGGAGAGATTCCTCTGAAGACCACTGACCTTGAGCATTTAGGCAACCCAGGCCACCTCCCCAACCGGAGAGGCTGACATCCGTCGTCACCGTGGTCCAGAAGGATACCAGGAAGGACTTGCCTTTCAGCAGATTGGAGAGGTCAAGCCACCATAACAAACTCAGTTCCGCATGAAGAGGGAGGGACACTGACATCTTCAGAAGGTCCGGCTGATCCCTGCACACCCGGATCATGAACCTCTGGCGTTCCCCGGTGTGCGCCATGGCAAACGGGACCGCTTCTATGGTGGAGATGAATTTACCCACTAGAGAGGACAGCTTCTTGGCTGGAACTGGATCTTGAGCCAGAACCGCAGAAACCCTGTGGCCGATCTGGTGAGCTACCTCATCCGTGAGAACCATGCTCTTCTGAGTGTCGAAGAGGAGGCCCAAGAAGACCAGACGCTGGGATGGGACAAGATCTGACTTGTCCATGTTGATGATCCACCCGTGATGGGTGAGAGCGTGAATGCATTGCTGAACCTGCTGAGGGGGCTTTCAGAAGCAGGTCGTCAAGGTATGGAGTAACTCTGATGCCGTCCCGATGGAGAACGGACACGAAGGCTCCCAGGACACGGCTGAAAACTTGAGGAGCTATAGACAGACCAAATGAAAGAGCTGAAAACTGAAAATGCCCTCAGTCGAAGGCAAATCTGAGATACTGTCGGCTCTCTGGATGAATGGTGATGTGAAAATACGTGTCATGAAGATCCAGGGATGCAAGGAATTCCCCCAGGGACATAGCAGCAATCACCTTACGTAAAGACTCCTGGTGATAATGAGTCCGGATCACAAAGGAATTGAGATCCTTCAAATCCAAAATGGGGCGACAACCGCCGTCCTTTTTGGAGACCACAAAGAGGTTTGAGTAAAAACCCATACCTCTGTCCTGAACTGTAACCGGCTCTAGAACATCCTTGTCCAGAAGAGCCTGAATAGCGCAGCTGAACACCCGGCGTTTCTCCACTCCCTGAAGCGTATGAGAAGGAAAGAAGAGAAAGGGAGGAAGAAAGACGAAAGGGATACTGTACCCTTCCGTCACCACATGTAAAACCCACGTGTTCGCCACTGAATACTCCCAGATGCTGTGGTACTGACGCAAACGACCACTCACAGCAGAGTGGGGAACTGGGTTCGGTGACTCATGCCGAAGAAGGCATGGAAGCCTTGGGCTTCCATTGCTGTTTGGGCTTGGAGGAGGCACGCGGAGCTGAGGGAACCATCTGGTTCGCCGGACGGTTCTCATTCTGAAAGGAACAAAAGTACCGTTTACACTTAAGCGGCGTTTTCTTCCTGGGAACCAAGGGTAGAAAGTTACTCTTACCCCCTGTGGCCTCATTGATCAGATCTTTAAGATCAGGCCCAAACAAAGAAGTACCTTGAAAAGGTAAGGAGAGCAATGTTTTCTTGGAAGCAGTGTCAGCAGACCAGATCTTGAGCCAAAGAGCACGTCTGGCAACCACAGACATGGTGGAAACCCTAGCCACCAAACGGATGGCATCAAATAAGGCAGAAGAAACATAGTGCTGTGCCTCAGAAATGTTGGCAAGAAGGCGCAACATATCCGAAGTAGGAGCACCCTGACAGACAGCCAGGGTGAGCTGTTCAGTCAAGACCGCAATGGCCCGGTTTACCGATAATGCAGTGAATGCTGGACACATGGCAGAACCAGCAGTGGTAAAAATGGACTTGAGGGAGACCAAGTTTCTTGTCACTCCAGTCTTTCAGAGCGGACGCATCAGAAACTGGTAAGCAGTAGGCCTAGATAGCCTGGAGATGAGAGCATCCACTTTGGGAGGATGAACCCACATAGCAATTGCTGCCTCAGAAAAGGGATAAAGCTTGGAAAATTTCTTGGACACAGAAGATTTCCTGCCTGGGTATTTCCACTCTTCAGACACAAGGCGGTCAAGAGTGGGGTTAGGTGGAAAGCAAGTAAGGGGCTTTTTAGGGTCCTGAAACACATCAGAGGAATCAGAAGGAACCTCCTGCACTAAGGGAATGTTAAGGGTATTCAGAACTGCCCTGATCAGGCCCTCAACCCAGGGCTCAGGATCAGCCTCAAAAGGATCCCCAAAAATACTGAACATTCCTCAACATCTGAATCCACCAGCAGTTCCTCCTCAGAGGAATCTGATACGTCAGGTACACCCTGAGGTTTTGGCAGGGAAGACTTGATGGAGGAGGGGGTCTACCAAGAATGGGAGACCCTCTGTAACTGGGATGGAAAGAGTTGCAATGTGGACCTAAGGTCCCTAGTAGCAGCCTTGAACTTTTGCACCCAAGCTGGCTCTATGGCATGGCTGGAGGTCCCTGGAATGCTGTCAGGGGCATAACAACATGCTGGGCATAAATGACCTGAGAATTCTCTAGGTAGCCCTGAGTGACAGGAAAAGCAATGCACAATGGGGATACAGAGACCTCAGCCTCCTTAGTCTTAGGTCTGGCCCCAAGCTCTAGCGGTATAGACATTCTCACAGTGTCAATAACCTTACTGTATAAGAAATTACCCAATTATAGTGTGTAGGATTAAAGTTTCACCCCAGAAATCGCTAAAATACTTATCTGGCAGGCGAAGGGTTAATCAGCAGAGGAGAGAATGGGAGTCCAAGCCCTGCGTAGGATACTCGTTCTGGAAATGGCACAAAATGGCTGCTGTGGCGGGAGCCAATCAGAAACAAGAGCGCGAAGCAAGCGCTCATGGGAAATGTAGTTTTCACAGAAAAAGTACCCAAACAGTGCCTGAAACACCCTGAGCCCCCCAACACACTAGAAACATGAACCGGATGATAGAGCAAGGTTAAAGGGGAACTACCACCCCACACAATCTTTACCTTCACTAAGTCGTCATCTGGCGACTAGCTGCTTAGTAGCGCTAGTCGCCAGAATAATTACCTTATTTAACAGATTTCTCCTCTCTTCCATGGGCGACAGGTAGGACGGAGCGCGGACATCTTTCCATCGTGACGTGCGCGCGCCTGCGCTGTCAGTCCCAGCCGGATCTAGGTGTTGCTAGGAGCCGGCCGGCTCCGGCTGTGACTGACAGCGCAGATGCGTGGATGTCACAATTGCAAGATGTCCGCGTTCCATCCTGCCTGTCGCCCATGAAAGAGAGGAGAAATCTATTAAATAAGGTAATTATTCTGGCGACTAGTGCTACTAAGCAAGCTAGTCGCCAGATGGGGACTTAGTGAAGGTAAATATTGTGTGGGGTGGTAGTTCCCCTTTAAGCTGTCCCAAACTGTACAGTCCCATAGGAGTGAATGGAGCAATGGCGCCTATGCGGTAAAGCAGGGAACTCAAATTTTACAAAGTTGAAACAGTAAAATAAAAATGCATAAAACAGCACTAAAACATGTTAGGATACCAAAAAAACACTGAACCAGTAGGAAAAGTGTCAGAACCCCCCCCCCCCCCCAAAAGATGCAAAACCAGCAGCTAAAGGGTTAAAGTACACATAAACCTGCTCCAAACACCCAACAGACATACAGATAGACCCAATGAGTGCAGGAGTGTGCAATAGGAACTCCAGGAATAACCCCTGTGCAGAGGGGCACTGTGGGACAAGTGGACCTGCAGCACTCAAAGGGTTGCTCACCTTTCCAGCAGATCTTCTGTCTTCAGATTACCATGTAGTAAGAAGTAACGTCAATGGGTAACTCCTGGGAAAGCACTTGGAATCAAGATTTTCCCCTCAGGGCTTAAGGTCCACAAAAAGCACCTGGATACTGAGCTAGCCACATCTAAGGGCATTGTCAGTTATGGTAATCCGCCTAATGGTGGTATTCCATATCTAACAGAAAAATAAAAAAAGTTTCTAGAACTATAGCAGAACTGTTCTCTTGCCTGTGTTATCTTCACCAAGGAACAAATCTTTCTGGAGCTGGTTGGCTAGCTGCAGCCAAGGAGGGAAGGGAGGCTCCACCCCCTGCATACAATTCTAGAATTGTTCCTGTCTATAATTAAAGGGGCGGATCGCCTACCCAGAGTTACCAGTAACCTGTATTGGACGACAGAGAAATGGCCCTCTCTGACACCAATGGTACACATGCGCACCCCTCTGCAGCTGCACAGAACACGAGACAATCATACCTGGCTGACCCCCTGAGCAGACAAACAGTGAATAAAAAAATGTCATTACTGCACCAACGTACCGGAGCCCTAAATGTTACAGGCAAATCTCTACGTTTCAGCTATTACCTATCTGCTCGTTTGTTTTGGCCCCAGCAGACTTTTTGTTTTTGGAAGCAGAATCTGATTTTTTTTTGGATTGGGCCCTGGTCGCCTTGGCCTGTTGGTTCTCCAGGTATTTCTCCTGGCATTCCTCTGCTGAGCGGCTGCCGACGGCCATCGCCACCTCCACCCAGAATCCCCTCTTGTGTTTAGGCAAAGAGGAAACAGCCCTGCGAGATAAAGCACAACATTAAAAGGGTCACTAAACTTTTATTATTTAAAACAAAATTCATATTGTAGGGCTTTTCCCTAAAATAATAGGATTTTAGTGAACTTACTGTTCCATCCTTTTCTCTTAGTCCATATGGAGCACAGAAACCACAGGAGATGAGCTCCCCTCCGGCAGAGGTCAGGGCACGTCAGAAAGACAGGCTCCTTGAGACTGAGACTCCTCTGCCTCCCCAGAGTCACATTACTGACACAGAAGTACCAAAAGGGGGAAGAAAAGAAGGAAAGAGAGACCCCGGAAGACTCCTCTGACCGGGGAAGGAAAACACAGACATATCCACAGAAATGAATTTCAAAGTTATACAAACCAGCTCAAGGTAGTACAAAGGTTAATAAAAACCCAGAAAAGACCCCAGAATCATATCATTGGCATGTAAAGTGTTAAACTGGCTAAGAAAAGAAGAGTCAGCCTCTGCATAGTATAAGCAATGGAGTAGTAAGATAGCAGCCCATTCAGAAAAGAGCCGGCAATTTTGGACAATGTCGCTTTGTCCATGTAAGTTACACTATACAAATGGTGGCATCCCACCCCACTGCAGTGGACATCAGACGTGCTGGCTATAGCATGGTCAGCTGCGAGCAAAAAAGCCTAAACGGGGGCAGAGATATGTCCCAAGAGAAGTGTATGAGGCAAACATGGCGCTACGTGACATGAACAAAGTAACAACCAACCACTGATACGTGTGTAAAATAACCTATCAACATCGGAGACGCACAAGAGAAGGAATATGGCATCAATCACCCCTGCGTGTAGAGAACTGGCCTAAAAGTGATGATGAGAGGAATACATTAAGAAAGAGAAAACACAGAGGGCACCCAATAGCGCCTGTAAAGCTTATATGGAATAAACAATAGAAGAATAGAAGTGATACTCACTTTTCTATGAGGCTGGTAATAAACAACAGAAGTGATACTCACATTTCTGTGAGGCTGGTAATAAACAATAGAAGTGATACTCACGTTTCTGTGGGCTGGTAATAAACAATAGAAGTGATATTCACGTTTCTATGAGGCTGGTAATAAACAATAGAAGTGATATTCACGTTTCTATGAGGCTGGTAATAAACAATAGAAGTGATATTCACGTTTCTATGAGGCTGGTTATAAACAATAGAAGTGATACTCACGTTTCTATGAGGCTGGTAATAAACAATAGAAGTGATACTCACGTTTCTATGAGGCTGGTAAATGACATATGTCAGAGACCAGTAAACTCACTTGCAACGAAATGATGCCTGTCCCAGCGCAGGGCTCTCCAGCGTTATCCAGAGGTCTGTAAGATAAATCCTCCAAAGGTGCCACAGGTAAATAAAGATATCCACAAGATGCTTCAAACTAAGTCTTCATAAAAATGTATTATGTAATATAAAATGTTTTAAAAAGAGAACAAGCCAATGTTGTTTACCTGTGGCACCTTTGGAGGATTTATCCTACAGACCTCTGGATGACGCTGGAGAGCCCTGCGCTGGGACAGGCATCATTTCCCTGCAGGTGAGTTTGCTGGTCTCTGACATATGTCATTTACCAGCCTCATAGAAACGTGAGTATCACTTCTATTGTTTATTACCAGCCTCATAGAAATGTGAGTATCATTTCTATTGTTTATTACCAGCGTCATAGAAATGTGAGTATCACTTCTATTGTTTATTACCAGCCTCACAGAAACGTGAGTATCACTTCTATTGTTTATTACCAGCCTCATAGAAACGTGAGTATCATTTCTATTGTTTATTACCAGCCTCATAGAAACGTGAGTATCATTTCTATTGTTTATTACCAGCCTCATAGAAATGTGAGTATCATTTCTATTGTTTATTACCAGCCTCATAGAAACGTGAGTATCACTTCTATTGTTTATTACCAGCCTCATAGAAACGTGAGTATCACTTCTATTGTTTATTACCAGCCTCATAGAAATGTGAGTATCACTTCTATTCTTCTATTGTTTATTCCATATAAGCTTTACAGGCGCTATTGGGCGCCCTCTGTGTTTTCTCTTTCTTCTATATATACTTCCAAGCTACTGCTGGATGGACATGAGGAGCAGCCCAATATAACTTTATTGATCAAGAAGCCTGGTGTACTGCTTGGGGACAGTCCTAAATACCCCACCTGCCTGATCTTCCACTGGACACATTATATTGTGAGTACCCATTATTACAAATTTGGGGAAAGGGTTATTAGACCTGAAGATATTACACTAGGAGCGCCTCTTTCTTTGTTTTTCTTTCAGGAATACATTAAGGCATAGAAATATAAGAAAGAAAGGATATCCCCTGCAGGTGGATGTCAGAGACTAGTAGGACATAATAGAGATGGACCATGGCACACAAAGGGTTAACTTATCAGTCTTCTTTCTTCACTTTCCCATCTAGAAAAGCAGAACTTCATACAAATCCAGCAATGAGGGACAGAGTTCTAGTGACGTCCCCTCCACAGGGAACCAGCCAATCACACTCCAGGGAAGCAGTGATGGACACGTCTAATGGGGATTATATAGCCCACAATAAAAAAGGAGGCCTAAAAACAAAGAGCAGTGCCGTCTTGCTTTCCCTGTGCGACTACAAGAAGTAGAGGCGGGCATGAGCTGGAGGACGTGTCTTGCCCTGTGGAGGAGGGGAGCTCCACCCCGCGGTTCCTGTGTTCATATTGGACATAAGAGAAACGCTGGTTGGAGCAGTCCCGGGGAAGCACACTGCAGTCCTGTGGTTTCTACCAAGTTCTCTCCCATAGGAACAGATCTAGTAAAACATGATAACTGCCCACTAATTCTGAATATCCTGCGCAGACAATATCCACAGCCGGATAAAGTCCACCTTCTTCTATGACCGCTCTGACCATGGAGGATACACACACACACACACACACACACATATAAAGAGACCGAGATACACACACACACACACACACACACACACACACACACACACACACACACACACACACACACACACAAAGACCGAGACACACACGTAGAGACTGATACACACACACACACACACACACACAGACTGAGATACACACAAAGAGAGAGAGAGATACACACAAAAGAGAGAGAGATACACAAAAGAGAGATACACAAAAGACAGAGAGATACACACTCACACACAGACTGAGATACTCACACACACAGACTGAGATACTCACACAAAGACAGATATATATATATATATATATATATATATATATATATATATATATATATACACACACACACAGACAGAGAGATATATATACACACAGACAGATATATATATATATATATATATATATATATATATATATATATATATATATATATATACACACAGACAGATATATATACACACACAGATTGAGATGTATATACACACAGACTGATACACATGCACAGACAGATATATACACGCAGACTGATACACAGCACACACACAGACTGATACACACACACACACACACACAGAGACTGATACACACACACACACATAGAGACTGATATACACACAGAGACTGATACACACACACACACACACACACACACACACACAGACTGAGATACACAAACACACACACACAAACGCACACAGAGACAGATAAACACAAACACACACACAGACACACACAGGCAGAGGCACATACACACACTTATTGTTTGGGTCACACAATCAGTACAAAATAAACATATTGTACATAATAATGTCCATAAACAAACATTTGAAACTGCACATTCACATTTTTGTCAACACTAAACAGCCTCAGCACTGTTACAGAGATACAGTGCAGAGCAATGCACTGCGCAACCATCCGGCAACTACAGAGATACAGTGCAGAGCAATGCACTGCGCAACCATCCGGCAACTACAGAGATACAGTGCAGAGCAATGCACTGCGCAACCATCCGGCAACTACAGAGATACAGTGCAGAGCAATGCACTGCGCAACCATCCGGCAACTACAGCGATACAGTGCACTGCGCAACCATCCGGCAACTACAGAGATACAGTGCAGAGCAATGCACTGCGCAACTATCCAGCAACTACAGAGATACAGTGCAGAGCAATGCACTGCGCAACCATCCGGCAACTACAGCGATACAGTGCAGAGCAATGCACTACGCAACCATCCGGCAACTACAGAGATACGGTGCAGAGCAATGCACTGCGCAACCATCCGGCAACTACAGCGATACAGTGCACAGCAATGCACTGCGCAACCATCCGGCAACTACAGCGATACAGTGCAGAGCAATGCACTGCGCAACCATCCGGCAACTACAGAGATACAGTGCAGAGCAATGCACTGCGCAACCATCCGGCAACTACAGCGATACAGTGCACTGCGCAACCATCCGGCAACTACAGAGATACAGTGCAGAGCAATGCACTGCGCAACCATCCAGCAACTACAGAGATACAGTGCAGAGCAATGCACTGCGCAACCATCCGGCAACTACAGCGATACAGTGCACTGCGCAACCATCCGGCAACTACAGAGATACAGTGCAGAGCAATGCACTGCGCAACCATCCAGCAACTACAGAGATACAGTGCAGAGCAATGCACTGCGCAACCATCCGGCAACTACAGCGATACAGTGCAGAGCAATGCACTACGCAACCATCCGGCAACTACAGAGATACGGTGCAGAGCAATGCACTGCGCAACCATCCGGCAACTACAGCGATACAGTGCACAGCAATGCACTGCGCAACCATCCGGCAACTACAGCGATACAGTGCACTGCGCAACCATCCGGCAACTACAGAGATACAGTGCAGAGCAATGCACTGCGCAACCATCCGGCAAGTACAGCGATACAGTGCACTGCGCAACCATCCGGCAACTACAGCGATACAGTGCAGAGCAATGCACTGCGCAACCATCCGGCAACTACAGAGTTAAAGGGACAGTAAAGACTAAAAGAGGATTTTAGTCTTGCCTATTCTTGCCTTTTCTCTTAGTCTATATTACATACAGGTACCATGGGGAGGCGACAACGCCGCCCAGAGGACTGGAACAATTCTGAAAGAAGTGCAGGGTGGAACCTCTCCCTCCTCCATATCAGGCTGCCTTAGCACCTCCCTGCCAGATAGATCTGTGACACTAAACCTACAAACTAGGATAGCAAGAAGGAAGAGAGGAAAACTACTGTGAGCAATGAACCCAAAAGGACTCCCAAGTCCAGCCACAGGAGACCCAGCATTGTCCCTTTCACTGGGTGGGAGACCCGTAACTTATATGGACTAAGAGAAAAGGATTTAACAGTTAAGACTAAAATCCTCTTTTCTCTATCGTCCAATATAGCTTACTGGTACCATGCGGATGTACCAACATTGAGATCCCAGGGTGGGAAAATGAAGGAAAGGACCAAGAGACGGTCCCCATGATACCAGAGTTCCCATGGACTATCCAGGACAAGGAACAGCCCAAACTGTCAACGGACACTGAATAACAATACACAGCACACAAGGACAAGAGCCAACAGGGCTCAACAGTTAAAGAGCTATAAGGCACAGGAATGATAAAGGCATAAACAGGCAAAAATGCCTCCAGGACTTTCCTGCCAAAGCTGGCTTCAGCCAAAGCCAGAACATCCATACAGTAGTGTTTGATAAAGGTTTGCACAGAAGACCAAGTGGCCACCTTGCACAGCTGTTCAGAGGAGGCCTGATTCTTGTAGGCCCAGGAAGCCCCAACAGATCTGGTGGAGTTTGCTGTAATGTGGAAGGAAACAGGTTTCCCTCTGTGGTCAAAAACCTTGCAGATGGTAGACTTAATCCAGGATGTAATAGTCACCTTGGACACAGCCAAACCAGCCCTGAGGCCCTCAGGGATGAAAAACAAAGCATCCGTCCTGTGGATGGACTCAGTATGGTGCACATAGAACTTGAGGCAACGCACTACGTCCAACAAATGGAGATCCCTCTACTTGTCAGATTTAGGGTCAGGACAAAAGGAAGGCACAACAATCTGATTGATGTGGAACTCAGAAACCACCTTAGGAAGAAACTCCTGAGACGTATGGAGAACAGCCTTGTCCTTGTGAAACACCAAGAAAGGAGGTTTGCAGGACAAAGTCTGCAACCCAGCAACTCTGCAGTCAGAGACAATTGCCAAAAGAAATGCCATCTCCCATATCAGAAGATGTAGAGGAATGGTAGCCACAAACTCAAAGGGAGGCAGCTGCAGGACTCCCTGAACCAAGTTAAGGTTCCACTGGAGAGTTGAAGCCTAATAGGCAGGGAAAGCATGGGCAACCCCCTGAAAGAAGACTTTGACATCCGGTAACATGGCAATGCGTCTCTGAAAAAAGACTGAGACAGCTGATGTCTGGACCATCAATGAACTAAGACTAAGGCCCTTGTTCACACCATCCTGCAAAAAGGACAAGATGGACAGAAGATTAATCTCTTGTGAGGACAGATCCCTGTCCACACACCAAGAATAAAGGGTAGACCAAACCCGGTGGTAGGCCTTAGAGGAGAAAAGCCCTTCCTCCATAAGATGGAGGCTTCAACATCCATGCCGTCATTGCCAGATTGTCCACGTCCTCCTTCCAGAGGTAACCCTGGAGGAGGAGATCTAGTTTGCGCAGCAGAGAAACCTGCTCCGGAGCAGACAAAGCCAACAGTTCTGGAAACCAAGGTTATCTGTTCCAATAAGGAGCAATCAGTATGACTGATGCACTGTCCATCTCAATCTTCCTCAACCCCCTGAGGATGAGAGGAAGAGGAGGAAAAATGCAGGCTAGATGAAAGCACCAAGGAATGGACAAGGTGTCCGCTACAAACACCAGAGGATCCCCCTCAGCAAGAGCAAAACATCAGAACCTTCCTGCTGTCCCTGGACGCCCCTGTTTCTGGACCAGGAATTTGAAGATCTCCAAATCAAGCTCCCACTCCCTGGGGTCCACCGTTTGACGAATGAGATAGTCCACCAGAACGTTCTCTACGCCTGGGATGTGCAAAGCGAAGACGGCAGGAACGTGTTCTTCTGCCCAGGCCAAAATAGCCTTGGCCTCTAACCAAGTGGAAGTGCTTCTTGTGCCTACTTCCTTGTTGATGTAAGCCACGGCTGTGGCATTGTCCGACTGGATGTGGACCGGACAGTCCTTCAGTGGAGAGGACCAGTGCACCAAAGAATGAAGAATTGCTCTGAGCTCCAGAATGTTGATGGGCTGGAGGGTCTCCTCCCATACCATCGTCCCTAAACCCCAAAGGTGACCCAGGACAGCTCCCCAGCCATAAAGGCTGGGGTCCGTCTTCACCAGAGTCCAATACTGGACAACAAAGGATTTCCCTTTCCTCAGGTTGGAAGTGTACAACCACCAGAGGAAGTCCTGTCACACTTCCTGGGGAAGAGCGACTAGGCCAGTAGTTCTAAACCTGTGGGTCGCGACCCCATCGGGGGTCGAATGACGATTTGCCAGGAGTCGCCTAAAACCATCAGAAAATAGTTTTTTTTGTCTATTGTAATCTGTAAAACTTGTAATTGTAAAAAAATTTTCGGTTATAAAGAAATCCTTACTGTTCCGAGACTGACGGCCAGGTTAGTGCAGTAAGCGTGTTATTGAAGCGATGAAGGAGCAATGAAAATAATTTTACTGTTAGGGGTCGCCACAACTTGGGAAATTTTATCAAAGGGTCACGGCACTAGAAAGGTTGAGAACCGCTGGACTAGACGATCCAAGCGTTCCAGATTCCCCCTGTAAGCCCTGATAGTGAACATCTGAAGCTCCCTGATGTGCGCCATGGAGTATGGAACCTCCTCCATGGAAGAGATCGTCTTGCCCACAAGGGATGAGAACCTGCGCACAGGGACTGAGGTCTACCCCAGAGCATGGGACACCTTCTTTGTGATCTGTTGAGCAGACTCCTCGGTCAAAGAAACCATACCCTGACGGGTGTCAAACCAGAAGCCCAGAAAAACCAGATTCTGAGAAGGAACTGGAGCAGACTTGTCCATGTTCAGAATACATCCATGCTAGAGGAGGATCTGGGCACATTCCTGGACCTGGTGGTCCGGGTGGGTCCCTGGAAAGAGCCTTCAGCAGATGGTTGTCTATGTACGGAGTCACCTGGACCCCCTTGGTGTAGTGAATATGGACCACAAAGGAATTGAAGTCCTTAAGATCAAGGATAGGGCGGCTGGCGCCATCCTTCTTGGGAACTACAAAGAGGTTTGGATAGAAACCTAAACCTCTGTCTTGCAGAGGAACCGGAGTCAGGACTCCCTTGTCCAAGAGAGCATGCACCACCCCGTTGAAAAGACTTCGCTTGACCCAGAGGGGAGCGAGAAAGAAAGAATCTGAAGGGAGGCAGGGATACAAAGGAAATCTTGCAGCCTCCTGAAACCACCTGTAATACCCACTGATCCACAACAGAGCCCAAAATGTTTGAAAAATGCTGCAGGCGATCACCCACAGGGAGATGTGGACCAGGGTTTGGCGAGTCATGCAGAAGGAGCTTTGGTGGATTTGCGGTTTGGTGAATGAGTGCTTGGACCTTCACTGCTGTCTGAGCTTGGGGGCAGAGCACGGGTTGCTGGCCTGAGATCCACCCGGATTCGGCCTTTGCTCTTCAATTCTGCGGGATGAAAAGGACGCCGCTTCCTTGACATATTAGGGTGTTTAGGAACCTGAGGCAACAAGATGCTCTTACCCCAATGTCCTCACAGATGATGTTCTTCAGTTCAGGCCCCTAAACAGACTTACCCTGAAAAGGTATAGAAATGTTTAACTTTTTAGATAAGTCAGCGGACCAAATCTTAAGCCACAGAATGTGTCTAGCAGCCACAGAAAAAGCAGAAGCTTTAGCCTCAAGCCTAACAGCATCACAGAGGGCGTCACATAGTTCTGAGCCTCAAACTTTGACCAAAAGGTCCTCCTTAGGGGCACCTTAGTAGACAGCATCAGTTAGCTGTTCAGTCTGGGAGGCGATCCGCCCATTAGTAGGCAGGAACAATTCTCAAAGTGTATGCAGGGGGTGGAGCCTCCCTTCCCTCCTTGGGTGCAGCTAGCCAATTAGCTCCAGAAAGATTTGAGACACTAACTATGAATAGATAGTAGAAGGGAAGAAGACTCCTGTGAGCATGACCCCGAAGGACCCCCACAGTCTGCCACAGGAGAGCCAAGCATGGTCCCTTGACAGGATGGGAGACCAGTAACCTGTATGGACTAAGAGAAAAGGATTTAACAGATAAGACTAAAATCCTCTTTTCTCTGTCGTCCAATACAGGTTACTGGTAACTCTGGGATGTCCAACCATTGAGTTTCCCAGAGGTGGGAAGAAGGCAAGGACCAGGAGCAAGGCCCCCAAAGTCACCAGTGCAGATATAAACCATCATATCAGAGATAGCCCAACAACAACTGATGTGTCAACGGACACTGAAACAGGGGTAACAGCACCCCAGGAACATTACATAGCACACTGAACTAGAACCAACAGGGCTCAAAAGTGAAGGAAGCACCAAGAACCAAGGAAAATCCTAGACAGGCAATACTGCAGCCAGGATTTTCCTCCCAAAGAGGCCCCAATAGAGCCGTGACCTGAAAGGGAACAGGCTTCTTCCTCTGTTCATAAGCCTTATGAATAGTGGACTTGATTCAAGAAGCAATAGTCACCTTGGATGCAGGTCTTCCTGCCCTAGGACCCTCAGGAAAGACGAACAACGTGTCTGACTGCCTGACAGACTCAGTGCGATGTACATAAAACTTTAGACAACGCACCACATCCAACAAGTGGAGATCCCTCTCCTTGTCAGAGGTGGGGTCCGGGCAGAAAGAGGGCACCACAATCTCCTGATTGATGTGGAACTCAGAGACAACTTTAGGCAGAAACTCCTTAGAAGTGCAAAGCACCGCCTTGTCCTTGTGAAACACCAATTAGGGTGGTTTACAGAACAGTGCATGTAACTCCGTAACACAGCGAACTGACACAATCGCCAGGAGAAAAGCCATTTTCCACGTCAACTGGCGTAGAGGAATAGTAGCTAAAGGACTCAAGTTAAGATCCCACTGTGGAGTGGGAGTCTTGAAAAGAGGATGAGCATGAGCAACGCTCTGGAAGAAAATCTTGACATCAGGAAGGATGGCAATGCGCCTCTGAAAGAAAACAGAGAGAGCAGAAGTCTGAACCTTAAGTGAACTAAAACTGAGGCCAGGACCTCAGGTAAATCAAATTCCTGAGACAGGTCCCTGTCAGCACACCAGGACAGAAAAGTCGACCAGACACAATGGTAGATCTTGGAAGAAACAGGTTTGTGGGCACTGAGAATAGTAGCCACCACACCAGAAGAGAAGTCCTTCTTCTTCAAAATTGAGGATTCAATTTCCAAGCCATCAAAGCTAGCCGATGAACATCCTCCTTCCACAGGTAACCCTGCAGAAGATCAGGACAGCAAGGGAGCCAGAATGGCTCCGCCACCGACAGATCCAAGAGCTCCGGAAACCAAGACGGAGCAATCAGAATCACTGGGCAATGCTCCAGTCATAATTTCTGTAACACCCTGTGCAACATGGGAAGCCGAGGAAAGATGTACGCCGGAGGAAAGACCATGGAATGGACATCGCAACTACTGCTAGAGCCAAAGGGTCTCGCCACAGAAAGCAGAACACTGGAACCTTCCTGTTGCGTCTTGTCGCCATCAGGTCAATGTAAGGGGGATCTCATCACAGAACAATGAGTTGGAACACCTCTGGGTGCAACTCCCACTCTCCACTGTCCACTGTGTGTCGACTGAGGAAGTCCGCCATGACGTTCTCTACACCTGGAATGTACACAGCGGATATGGCAGGCACGTGTTCTTCTGCCCAGGTCAAAATAGCTTTGTCCTCTAACCAAGCAGCGAGACTTCTTGTTCTGCCTTGCTTGTTGATGTAAGCCATGGCCGTGGCGTAGTCGGACTCCACTCGGTCCAGACAGTCTTCCAACTGAGATGTCCAATGTCGCAGGTCATGAAATATAGCCCAAAGCTCCAATATGTTGATCGGAAGGAGGGACTCCTCCGGAGACCACCGACCCTGAGCACTCAAGCGGCCCAAGACCACACCCCAGCCGGAGAGGCTGGCATCCGTCGTCACCTTGGTCCAAAAGGGTACCAGGAAGGACTTGCCCTTCAGCAGGTTGGAAAGGTCAAGCCACCATGACAAGCTCAGTTCCACATGAAGAGGAAGAGAGACAAACGTCTTCAGAAGATTCAGTTGACCCCTGCACAACTGGATTACGAACCTCTGGCGCTCCCTGGTGTGCGCCATGGCAAATGGAACTGCTTCTATGGTGGCTATGAATTTCCCCACCAGAGAAGATAGCTTCTGGGCTGGAACTGGATAATGAGACAGAATCGCGGAAACCGTGTGGGAGATCTGGTGAGCCACCTCCTCCATGAGGAAAACCATGCTCTTCTGAGTGTCGAGGAGAAGACCCAGGAAGACCAGACGCTGGGATGGGACAAGATCTGACTCCTCCAAGTTGATGATCCACCCATGATGGGTGAGAGCCTGAATGCAGTTCTGAACGTATTGATGAAGTTCCGCCGAGGTGGCTATCAGAAGCAAGTCGTCCATGTATGGATTAACTCTGATGCCGTTCCGGTGGAGGACGGACACTAAGACTCTTAGGACACTGTTGAAGACCTGAGGAACTGTCGTCAGACCAAATGGAAGAGCTGAGAACTGAAAATGTCCCCTGTCGCAGGCAAACCGGTACTGCCGGCCCTCTGGATGAATGGCAATGTGTAAGTACGCGTCCTGATGATCCAGACATGGCAGCAATCACCATCCGTAGAGACTCCTGGTGATAATGAGCCCAGGTCACAAAGGAATTGAGATCCTTCAAGTCCAAAATGGGACGACAACCACCATCCTTCTTGGAGACCACAAAGAGGTTTGAGTAAAAACCCATATTTATGTCCTGAACTGGCACCGGCTCTAGAACATCCTTGTCTTGAAGAGACTGAACAGCAATGTTGAACAGATGGCGTTTCTCTGCACCCAGAGGTGTGTGAGAAGGATGAAAACGAAAGGGAGGAAAGGAGATAAAAGGAATCCTGTACCCTTCCATCACCACGTGTAAAAACCATGGGTCCGCCACTGAACCCTCCTAAATGCTGAGATAGTGTCGCAGATGACCATCCACAGCAGAGTGCGGACCCCGGTTTGGCGAGTCATGCCGAAGGAGGTTTGGAAGCCTCGGACTTGGAGGAGATCTTGGGCTTCCACTGCTGTTTGGGCTTGGAGGAGGTACGCGGACCTGAGGGAACAGTCTGGTTCGCCGGACGGTTCTCATTCTGAAAGGAACCAAAATACCGGTTACACTTAAGCGGTGTTTTCTTCCTAGGAACTAAGGGTAGAAGAGTACTCTTACCCCCTGTAGCCTCACTGATCAGATCCTTAAGATCTGGCCCAAACAAAGAAGTGCCTTGAAAAGGCAAGGAGAGCAAGGCTTTCTTAGAAGCAGTATCAGCAGACCAGATCTTGGGCCAAACAGCCCATCTGGCAACCACAGACATGGTGGAAACCCTAGCCACCAAATGGATGGCATCAAATAAGGCAGCAGAAACATAGTGCTGTGCCTCAGAAATGTTGGCAAGAAGGCACAACTTATCCGAGGTAGGCACATCCTGACGGACAGCCTGGGTGAGCTGTTCAGTCCAGACTGCAATGGCCCGGTTCGCCCATGCTGCTGCGAATGCTGGACGCATGGCAGAACCAGCAGGGGCAAAAGTGGACTTGAGGGAGACCTCAAGTTTCTTGTCAGTCCAGTCCTTCAGAGCAGAGGCATCAGAGACTGGTAAGGCAGTAGACTTAGATAGCCTGGAAACAGGAGCATCCACTTTGTGAGGATGAACCCACTGAGTAAGCGCAGCTTCAGAAAAGGTATAAAGCTTGGCAAATTTATTGGACACAGAGGGTTTCTTTTCCAGGGATTTCCACTCCTCAGACACAAAGTGATCAAGAGTAGGGTTAGTTGGAAAGTAAGTAAGGGGCTTTTTAGGCTCCTGGAACACATCAGAGGGGTCAGAAGGAACCTCCTGAACTAAGGGAATGTTAAGAGTAGTTAAGACAGCCCTGATCAGGCCCTTAGCGGAGGGTTCAGGATCAGCCTCAAAAGGGTCCCCAAAAAACTAAGAGTCCAACACAGAACATTCCTCAACATCCGAATCCACCAGCAGTTCCTCCTCAGAAGAATCTGACAAGTCAGGTACTCCCTGAGGATTGGTCAGGGAAGACTTGACTGAGGAGGGGGTCTGCCAAGAATGAAAGGCCCCCTGTAACTGGGATAGAAAGAGTTGCAATGTGGACCTAAGGTCCCTAGTAGCAGCCTTGAACTTTTGCACCCAAGCTGGCTCTAATGCATGGCTGGAGGTCCCTGGAACGCTGTCAGGGACATCAGAACATGCTGGGCATAAATTACCTGAGAATTCTCTAGGTAGCCCTGAGTGACAGGAAGAGCAATGCGCAATGGGGATACAGAGACCCCAGCCTCCTTGGTCTTAGGTCTGGCCCCAAGCTCCAGTGGTATAGACATTCTCACAGTGTCAAGATACAAACTGTACAATAAATAACCCAATTATAGTGTGCAGGATTAAAGTTTCACCCCAGAAATCACTAAAATAAACTTATCTGACAGGTGAAGGGTTAATCAGCAGAGGAGAGAAGGAGAGTCCAAGCCCTGCGTAGGATACTCGTTCTGGAAAGTTCACAAAATGGCTGCCGTGGCGGGAGTCAATCAGAAACGAGAGTGCGAAGCAAGCGCTCATGGGAAATGTAGCTTTCCCAGAAAAGTACCCCAAACAGTGCCCGAAGCACCCTGAGCCCCCCAACACACTAGAAACATGAACCAGATGATAGAGCAAGGGCAGACAAGTAAAATGAGCCATCTCTGAAGTTGCTAGGTTAAACGGTTGCGAAGATATGTCCCAAACAGTAAAGTCCCATAGAAGTGAATAGAGCAATGGCGTCTATGCGGTAAAGCACGCGGAACTCAAATTTTACAAAGTTGAGAGTGTAATACTAATGCCTAAAACAGCATTAGAACATCTGAGGACACCCAAAAAAACACTAAACCAGTAGGAAAAGAGTTAACCCCCCAAAAAGTGCCAATCCAGCAGCTAAAGGGTTAAGTTACCACAAAAACCTTCTCCAAAACACCCAAAAGACATACAGAAAGACCAAGTGAGTGCAGGAGTGTGCAATAAGAGCTCCCAGGAATAACCCCTGTGCAGAGGGGCACTGTGGGACAAGTGGACCTGCAGCACTCAAAGGGTTGCTCACCTTTCCTGCAGATCTTCTGTCTTCAGATTACCATGTAGTAAGAAGTAACCTCAGTGGGTAACTCCTGGGGAAGCACTTGGAATCAAGATTTTCCCCCTCAGGGCTTAAGGTCCACAAAAAGCACCTGGATACTGAGCTAGCCACATCTAAGGGCATTGTCAGTTATGGTAATCCGCCTAATGGTGGTATTCCATATCTAACAGAAAAATAAAAAGATTCTAAAACTATAGCAGAACTGTTCTCTTGCCTGTGTTATCTTCACCAAGGAACAAATCTTTCTGGAGCTGGTTGGCTAGCTGCAGCCAAGGAGGGAAGGTAGGCTCCACCCCTTGTATACAATTCTAGAATTGTTCCTGCCAACTTAAAGGGGCGGATTGCCTACCCAGAGTTACCAGTAACCTGTATTGGACGACGGAGAAATAACACTCTCCAAGGCCCAAATACTATGATGATTAATTAGGGCTGCTTTTATTATGAAATGTTACTATCCCTTTAAAAACATATGAATCCAAAAGGAAAATGAGAAATAAGTCCCTCAAACCAAATAAGCATGGCAGGAAAGGGGTTAATTACCTCACTACAGCCCAAAATGCTCCAAAGACCCAGAGAACAGACAGATCATTACCCAAAATGAGTGCGGGAGTTACAATAAACTCCATAAAGACCCCTGTTCGGAGGGGAACTGCAGACCATGGCGCTCTAAGGGTTCCCCACCTTTTTTCGCAAGTCTTTTTTTCTCCAGATTACTATTATGAGGAATAAGCCTCAGAAAGACAGGGGTTACACGGTTCTCTCCCAGGGCTGAAGGGTCCACAGACAGCACCTGTTAGCTGTGCAATCCACCAGGGGGAGCCAGTAATGGTAATCTGCCTAATGGCACCCCATATCTAAGAGAAAATACTAAACAGAACTAAAAACTAAGCAGAACTGTTCATAGCCTTCTAACCAGGTTCATGGAACAAATCTATCTGGCGGGGAGGGGCTAAGGTAACCTGACATGGAGGCGGGGAGGCTCTACCCCTGCATTTCTTTCAGAATTGTTCCAGTCTACTGGGAGGAGCGGTCGCCTCCCCAAGGTACCTGTATGTCATATTGGACGACAGAGAAATTCTGCTTTATATACAGTATTCTGTAAGTGCATCATATGCAAATTGTCTATACTCACACTTTTATATCATTTTTTCAGGGTTTCTCCCTCTAGATATTTGTACAGCGAGAAGCCTACTCTGATCGTACATGGTATGAAAAGCAGAGATAGTGGAACAACATAGGACTATCCCTGCTAATGAAGAGAATGCAGAGAAGAAACATAAGGGGTTCTGTCCCTTCAATCTATTTAGGAATAAATGCGGGACCCAGCACCTACTGTATATGAGGCAGTTACACACTGCATGGAGACAGTCCCTTCTCACCCATACACAATGTCAGTCAATGTCTGGACCCCATTTTCCCCCAGGTGCTGCACTAGCTATATAACTCATTGCCACCTCTGATCCCTGCCGGCTGCTCTGAGCTCCAGCTGGTTTATGTGACATCTGGAGCTTTAGTGCGTCACCAGCACAATGTCCAGGGTCTGTTCTTGTACAACAGGTGTGAGGTCTGCATTTACATACAACATATAATATAGGTTTTAAAAAACAACTAGACACTATGAGGAACTTGGCTTGGAAGGAGAGATGCCTCCAATCTATTTATGTTGCTCCATCATCCGTGCTTTCTGTTCGGAGAAGTCAGAGTAGGTCTCCCCTCTGGAGGCATCTAAAGTGCGAAGCTCTGAAGACTCGTATAAAAGTGTAAACTGAAAGGTGAAAGTGAAATAACTAAAAAGCATAGACAAAGTAAAGTAACTCATTAGACAACTGCAGAATACAGAAAGTAAAATAAGATATTACCATCACGTTAGCATATTAGATCACTTAAATGGAGGTGAATTTGTGAGAACCCCGAGAGCAGTTCTACTCACTTATACAGTCGTTCTACCTCCTTCTCTGTCCACTCGCCTCCTTCATTCACGTCTGGAAATGGATCCCGGACCCTCAGCGTCGTGCGGCTCCTCCTACTGCTCAGTGCGTTGTGTGATGCCAAGAAGCACCTCAGGCTTTTGGTACTTGTTCTTTCTGAAGAACTGGGCTGAGGACAATCAGGATCAGAATCACTGTTTTCCTCGGAGACTGCTGCCTTGGTTTTACATTGTCCTGTCAGACCTCTTGCCGTTGCTTTTCTATTCCGTTCAGGAACAATTCGCTTGTTTCTCTGTATTTTTGGGCTTGGATCCTCATCCTCATCGCTGGAGCATGTCAGTCTGTTCTTTACTTGTGCCGCTCTAGATGGCTGTTTTCTCCTTACTGGGCGGGGAGAAAATGAAACCGCGGATGGTTTTATAGATTTGTTTCCAGAACTTTTACTTGTATGAGGAACATTCCGGTCACAGCTCCGTTCTACCGCTTTAGTCCTCAGTTTACTTTTCTGTGTGTCCTTCTTGCAGATGGCTCTTGGTTTCCTTTTCACAGCAAGACCAGTAAATTCCTCATCACTGTCCTCCTCAGAGGGCTCTGTCTCAGGTTCACGTTCCACTGGCTGGGTTACAGAGCTCCTGAAAGGCGTCTGGCAGTTTCTAGTGAGACCCCGTGTCCTCCTGAGACTCCGCTCTTCAGTCTCCTGTACATCTGATAATTCCATCTGAGATGTACTGTCCTCTGGGTGGATCATGGGGCCTCTGAAAGGTATAAGTGAGGTTCCAGCAAGACCCCGACTCCTGTGACTTTGCTGTTCAGATTCTTGTACATCTATCGTTTCCATCTCTGGAGCACTGTCCGTTGTCTGGATGACACTGCCTCTGACGGAAATCCGTTTGGTTCTAGTGAGACCCGTATTCCTCCTGCACCTAGACTCTGCACACTCCTGTACATCTGTTAAATCCATCTCAACTGCACTAGTCTCTGGTCGGGTCACAGAACCTCTAAAGGCCACCTGAGAGGTCCTAATGAGACCTGGACTCTTGTGACTTTGCTTAGCAGACTCCTGAATGTCCAATGGTCCTGTCTCTGGCGCACAGGCTTTGGGCCGGGTTACGGAGCCTCTGAAGGGTGTTTGTGAAGTTTTATTGAGAACTGGATTCCTCCTGACACTTGCCTGCTCAGATTCCTGTATGTCTGATAGTTCTGTCTCAGAAGCACCATTCTCCGGTATGGAAGTGAAGCCTCTGAAAGGTTTCTGTGAGGCTGTAGTGTGGCCTGGCTTTTCAGACTCTTGTACGTCTCTTTCACTTTCAAACACACTTGTGTCAGTGACGTTTTCAGTCACACTATCATAGTGGACGTTGTGCTTTATACATTTTTTCTGTAACTGACTCTTTGAGGTCATCGGGGTCAGAATGACCACAGGAGAAAGCTTCGCCAGCTGCTCATCATTACTTTCTTCTGAGTTTGAAGGACTCACAACATGTTCAGATGATTTCTTCTCTATAATGGAACGGTTTAGGGATTTCTTCTCTATGCTGGCCTTGGAAACTGTGTGACACACAAAAAGAAAATGATTTTAAGTGGGAAATATTTAATGGATTTATGAGTAGGTTAATAGAAAGGATAAACAAGAAGAATCCAGCATTTTTACACCAAGACCAGGTAAAATGTAACACACACACATGAATACAGAATAAACAAAGACACACAGTATAAACACACATACACACACACACACACAGTATAAACACACACACACACACAGTGTAGACACACACACACACACAGTGTAGACACACACACACATACACACACACACACACACAGTATAAAACACACACTGTATAAACACACACTGTATAAACACACACGGTATAAACACACACGGTATAAACACACACACACAGTAT
>CM074728.1:131306931-131336931 GCA_037306005.1 Rhinophrynus dorsalis
TGTATAAGGATTCAGGATCAGGGGATGTTTTACATACTGAGGCCTATGTACTATACATTACACACTGAGGCCTCTGTACTATGTATCACACATTGAGGCCTATGTGCTATTTATATATATCATTCACTGTGGCCTATGTACTATGTATTACACACTGAGGCCTATGTACTATTTATATATATCATTCACTGAGGCCTATGTACTATGTATCACACATTGAGGCCTATGTGCTATTTATATATATCATTCACTGTGGCCTATGTACTATGTATTACACACTGAGGCCTATGTACTATTTATTACACACTGAGGCCTATGTACTATTTATATATATCATTCACTGAGGCCTATGTACTATGTATTACACACTGAGGCCTATGTACTATTTATATATATCATTCACTGAGGCCTATGTACTATGTATTACACACTGAGGCCTATGTGCTATTTATATATATCATTCACTGTGGCCTATGTACTATGTATCACACACTGAGGCCTATGTACTATTTATTACACACTGAGGCCTATGTACTATGTATTACACACTGAGGCCTATGTACTATGTATTACACACTGAGGCCTATGTGCTATTTATACATATCATTCACTGAGGTCTATGTACTATGTATCACACACTGAGGCCTACGTACTATATATCACACACTCCTATGTACTAAATATCACACACTGAGGCCTATGTACTATATATTACACACTGAGGCCTATGTACTATGTATTACACACTGAGGCTCTTTGTACTATGTGTCACACCCTGAGATTAATGTATTATGTATTACACACTGAGGCCTATGCACTATATATTACACACTGAGGCCTATGTGCTATATATTACACACTGAGGCCTATGTATAATGCATCACACACTGAGGCTTGTGTACTAAATATCACATAATAAGGCCTATGTACTATGTATCACACCCTGAGTCTTATGTACTATGTACAATATATCACACACTGAGGCATATGTACTATGTATCACACACTAAGGTCTATGTACAATATATCACACACTGAGGCATATGTACTATGTATCACACACTAAGGTCTATGTACTATATATCACACACTGAGGCCTATGTACTATGTATCACACATTGAGACCTATGTGCTATTTATATATATCATTCACTGTAGCCTATGTACTATGTATTACACATTGAGGCCTATGTACTATTTATATACCGGTATATCATACACTGAGGCCTTTGTGCTATATATCACACCCTGAGGCTAATGTACTATGTATTAGACACTGAGGCCTAGGTGCTATTTATACATATCATACACTGAGGCCTATGCAATATATATTACACACTGAACCCTATGTATAATGTATCACACACTGAGGCCTATGTACTATGTATCACACACTGAGGCCTATGTACTATACATCACACCCTGAAGCTAATGTATTATATAATACACACTGAGGCCTATGTACTATGTATCAGACACTGAGGCCTATGTACTAAATATCACACACTGAGGCCTAGGTACTATTTATATATATCACACACTGAGGCCAATGTACTGTATATCACAGACTGATGCCTATGTGCTATATATCACACACTGAGGCTAATGAACTATGTATTACACACTGAGGCTTATGTGCTATTTATATATATCATACACTGAGGCCTATGCACTATATATTACACACTGTGGCCTATGTGCTATTATTTATATATATCATTCACTGTGGCCTATGTACTATGTATTACACATTGAGGCCTATGTACTATTTATATACCGGTATATCACACACTGAGGCCTATGTACTATATATCACACACTGTGGCCTATGTATTATGTATCACACACTGAGGCCTATGTGCTATGTATTACACACTGAGGCCTATGTGCTATGTATTACACACTGAGGCCTATGTACTATGTATCACACACTGAGGCCTATGTGCTATTACACACACACATATATATATATATATATATATATATATATATATATATATATATATATATATATAATCATACACTGAGGCCTATGTACTATACATCGCACACTGAGGCCTATGTACTATGCATTACACACTGAGGCCTATGTATTACACACTGAGGCCTATGTACTATTTATATATATAACATACACTGTGGCCTATGTACTGTGTATCACACACTGAGGCCTATGCACTATATATCACACACTGAGGCCTATGTACTATGTATCACACACTGAGGCCTATGTACTATGTATCACACACTGAGGCCTATGTGCTATTACACACACACATATATATATATATATATATATAAAAAATCATACACTGAGGCCTATGTACTATATATCGCACACTGAGGCCTATGTACTATGCATTACACACTGAGGCCTATGTATTACACACTGAGGCCTTTGTACCAAGACAACTGGAGCCATCGTGGAGGATAGCGACAACACCACACTGAAAATTTTTAACACTCCCACCAATAAAAATGGTACTTTTAACGTAACGCTGAGCTATGGCCTATGATTACCAAGCCGGAAACATGGAACAGAAAAGAGGATTTTAGTCTTACCTGTTAAATCCCTTCCTCTTAGTCTATATAGCTTACAGGTACCATGGGGAGGCAACTGCTCCTCCCAGTAGGCTAGAACACTTCAAAGAAGTGCAGGGATGGAGCCTCCCTCTCCTACATATCAGGCTACCCAGCCACTCCCCTCTCCAGTTAGATTTGTGACACTAAACCTACTGAGCTAGAGAGCGAAAAGAAGAAGAAGATGAAAAACTCTTGTGAACATGGACCCAAAAAGGACTCCCAAGTCCAGCCACAGGAGACCCAGCATGGTCCCTTTCACTGGGTGGGAGACCCGTGACTTATATGGACTAAGAGAAAAGGATTTAATAGGTAAGACTAAAATCCTCTTTTCTCTGTCATCCAATATAGGTTACAGGTACCCTGGGGATGTACCAACATTGAGCTCCCAGGGTGGGAAGAAGGAAAGGACCAAGCACCGGTCCCCATGATACCAGAGTTCCCAAAGAACTATTCAGGACAAACTAAAAAAGTGTCAACGGACACTGAAAAACTGTAACACAGAAAAACTGTAACACAGAACACTAGAACAAGAGCCAACAGGGCTCAAACAATAAGGAACAACAAGACACAGAAAATAAAGTCCCAGACAGGCAAGGCTTCCTCCAGGACTTTCCTGCCAAAGCCAGAAGATAAACACGGTAGTGTCTGGTAAAGGTGTGCACAGAGGACCAAGTGGCCGCCTTGCACAGCTGATCAGCAGAGGCCTGATTCTTGTAGGCCCAGGAGGTCCCAACAGACCCAGTGGACTGCACTGTGATGCGAAAAGGAGCCGGTTTCTCCCTGAGTCAGTAAGCCTTGCGGATAGTGGACTTAATCCAGGACGCAATGGTCACCATGGATGCCGCCTTACCAGCCCTAGGACCAGGGACGTGCAGAGACATTATAGGGAGAAGGGGCTCAAATGAAAAAAAGGGCATTTCTCATAATTATTTATTCAAAATATATATTTAAAAAAAAAAAAAGAAAAGAATTTACATCTCAGGAGCCTGTAGGCACAGAAATCTGAAGCCCCCATCCCCCCATTGGCCATCTCCACTGGACACCTCCACAATGCTCCTAATCTCCACACTGCCCCCTCATCATCTCCATATTGCCCTTACATTGTCCCCTATGAGCTCCATACTGCCCCCATCAGCTCCAACTTACACTCACATTGCCCCCATCAGCTTCATATTGCCCCCATCACCTCCATATTTTCCCATCAGCTCCAACTTACCCTCACATTGCCCCCATCAGCTCCAACTTACCCTCACATTGCCCTGTTCATCTCCATATTGCCCCCCATCAGCTCCATATTGCCATCAGCTCCAACTTACCCTCACATACATTTCCCCATCATCTCTACATTGCCATCATCTCCATCTTGCCCCCCATCAGATCCATATTGCCCCATCATTTCCACATTGCCCCCCATTGTCCATTTCCTACCTGTTCCCTGGTGGTCCAGAGACAGGAGAGGTCTGTATGTGCCTCCTCTGGCACAGACCTGTAGCTGCTGGAGCTCCCACACGGTCTTCATTTCATGCAGAGTGCTGGGAGATGATGTCATCTCCCAGCGCTCTGTAATACTAAAGAGCCGACGAGGGATCATAGCATCTACAGGTCTGTTCTGAAGGAGGCACAGACCTGACTGGCTGGTGGGGTAGTTAATGCGGGCGGCGAGGCAACTTTTTTTTTTTTGTTGTTGTTAAAATGGCACGAGGGCACTTTGGACAAAAAACGGCAGGTGCTCAAGCCCCCCTTGGTGTCTGTGTGGGACCCCCAGGGATGACAAACAGGGCATCAGTCTGACGGACAGACAGTGCACATGTGTGAACGTGCCTGCGTAGGACCCTCAGGGATGACAAACGGCATCAGTCTGACGGTGCACATAAAACTTAAGACAACGCACCACATCCAACAAGTGGAGATCTCTCTCCTTGGCAGATTTTAGGGTCAGGAAATCAATCTCGTGACTGATGTGGAACTCAGAAACCACCTTAGGAAGAAATTCCTGAGAGGTACGAAGAACAGCCTTATCCTTGTGAAACACCAGGAAAGGCGGTTTGTAGGACAAAGCCTGCAACTCTGTGGACGGAGACCATGGCCAATAGAAAAGCCATATTCCACGTCAGAAGACGTAGGGGAATGGTTGCCAAGTACTCAAATGGAGGCCCCTGCAAAACACCCAAGACTAGATTAAGGTGCCACTAAGGAGTGGGAGCCTTGCAAGCAGGTGATGCATGAAGAACCCCCTGAAAGAAGACCTTTACATCCAGTAAAATGGCAATGTGTCTCTGGAAAAGGACAGACAGAGCCGAGGTCTGAACCTTCAAGGAACTAAGGCTAAGGCCCTTGTTCACACCGACCTGCAAAAAAGACAGGATAGCTGGAAGATCAAAATCCTGTGAGGACAGATCCATACACCAAGAATGGAAAATAGACCAAACCCTATGGTAGGTTTTAGAAGAAACTGGTTTCCTAGCCTGAATCATGGCGGAAACCACTTCAGAAGAATAGCCCTTCTTCCGCAAGATGGAGGCCTCAACAGCCATGGTGTCAAAGCCAGATGGTCCACATACTCCTTCCACAGGTAACCTTGCTGAAGGACATCTGGTCTGCGTGGCAAAGGAAACGGTTTCTAAGCAGACAAGGTCGGTAGTTCTGGAAACCAAGGCTGTCTGGTCCAATAAGGTGCGATTAAGATGATTGAAGCTCCGTCCATCCAAATCTTCCATAGGACCATAGAACTGTATCACTTCCTTTACACCTCACACCCCGTACAGGAGAGAACTGTATCACCTCCTTTATACGTCATATCCAAGTACAGGAGAGAATTGTATCACTTCCTTTATACCTGACATCCCTGTACAGGAGAGACCTGTGTCACTTCATTTATATCTCACATCCCTGCACAGGAGAGACCTGTATCACTTCCTTTAAATCTCACACCCCATACAGAAGAGAACTGTATCACTTCCTTTATATCTCACATCCCTGTACAGGAGAGACCTGTATCACTTCATTTATATCTCACACCCCCGTACAGGAGAGACTTGTACAGGAGAGACCTGTATCACTTCCTTTATATCTCACACCCCCGCACAGGAGAGACCTGTATCACTTCCTTTATATCTCACACCCCCTCACAGGAGAGACTTGTACAGGAGAGACCTGTATCACTTCCTTTATATCTCACATCCCTGCACAGGAGAGACCTGTATCACTTCATTTATATCTCACATCCCTGTACAGGAGAGACCTGTATCACTTTATTTATATCTCACATCCCTGTACAGGAGAGACCTGTATCACTTCATTTATATCTCACATCCCCGTACAGGAGAGACCTGTATCACTTCCTTTATATCTCACATCCCTGCACAGGAGAGACCTGTATCACTTCCTTTAGATCTCACATCCCTGTACAGGAGAGACCTGTATCACTTCCTTTATATCTCACATCCCTGTACAGGAGAGACCTGTATCACCCCCTTTATATCTCACATCCCCGTACAGGAGAGACCTGTATCACCCCCTTTATATCTCACATCCCTGTACAGGAGAGACCTGTATCACTTCATTTATATCTCACATCCCCGTACAGGAGAGACTTGTACAGGAGAGACCTGTATCACTTCCTTTATATCTCACATCCCTGCACAGGAGAGACCTGTATCACTTCATTTATATCTCACACCCCTGTACAGGAGAGACCTGTATCACTTCATTTATATCTCACATCCCCGTACAGGAGAGACTTGTACAGGAGAGACCTGTATCACTTCCTTTATATCTCACATCCCTGCACAGGAGAGACCTGTATCACTTCATTTATATCTCACATCCCTGTACAGGAGAGACCTGTATCACTTCCTTTATATCTCACACCCCTGTACAGGAGAGACCTGTATCACTTCCTTTATATCTCACATCCCCGCACAGGAGAGACCTGTATCACTTCATTTATATCTCACACCCCTGTACAGGAGAGACTTGTATCACTTCATTTATATCTCACATCCCTGCACAGGAGAGACCTGTATCACTTCCTTTATATCTCACATCCCCGCACAGGAGAGACCTGTATCACTTCATTTATATCTCACACCCCTGTACAGGAGAGACTTGTATCACTTCATTTATATCTCACATCCCCGCACAGGAGAGACCTGTATCACTTTATTTATATCTCACATCCCTGTACAGGAGAGACCTGTATCACTTTATTTATATCTCTCATCCCTGTACAGGAGAGACCTGTATCACCCCCTTTATATCTCACATCCCTGTACAGGAGAGACCTGTATCACCCCCTTTATATCTCACATCCCCGTACAGGAGAGACCTGTATCACCCCCTTTATATCTCACATCCCCATAGATTCCAGTGAGGGGGATCATGCACAGCTCAGGGGGCATCGGACTCACCAAGCTTTTTCCCAAAAGGTTATTTCCTCCTTCCTCCAGTATGAAATTCCGATTAGTGTCGTACACCCATCTCTGACCGCGCCAGTACTGCACAACGGGTTTGATGAGACGCCCACTGCGGCTCACGGATCCCTCCAGGAAAGAGGACTGAGACGAGGAGGATCTGGTCTTTCTTCCTGGGGGAGAGAGAAATAAACACAACAGTGTGTTCGCTTGGTATCACACAAGGTACATTTTAACCTCTTTTGTGCCACTGCTATGTACTGGGGAGAACCCTGTCAACTGGGTGTTTAAATTGCAGGCATTTGTTTGTATTCCCCCACTGTATGCTCCGTACCTTTCAATTCTCCCCACTTAAGCCCCAGTTTTCCCCTGTAATACATACCCTCCCCATTTAGTTAGGCACTAGGTCTGATGAGTAGTTTACTGCAAGCAGCACAGGGCTCTGTGTGTTGTACCCTAAAGCTAGGAGAAGATTTTATGCCTGTTAAATCCATTTCTCTTAGTCCGTATGATATACAGGTACCATGGGGGGGGAGGGGGGGACATAGCCTTCATAGTAGGCTGGAACACTTCAAAGACAAGGTCTTGGAGGTTGGGTCTTCTCATCAGGCTACCTTAGCTCCGCCCTTTCCAGTTTGACATCAGACAAGCTCACTAAATAGGACATCGAGAGAAGAAAAAAGGGAAGTTCTTGTGAGCAATAAGACCCAAGAAGGACTCCCACGTCCAGCCAAGTGAGACAAAGAGAGGTCCCTTTTTACTGAGTGGGAGACCTATTTGTCATATGGACTAAGAGAAAAGGATTTAACAGGTAAGACTTAACTCCTATTTTCTCTATCATCCAATATGACATACAGGTACCATGGGGATATACCAACATTAGGTTCCCAGGGTGGGGAGAAACAGAAAAGGACCAAGCGCTGGTCCCCATGTTACCGGAGTTCCCTAGGACTATTCAGAACTAAGAACCACCCAAGCATAACTAAGTGTCAACAGTAAAGAACAATAAGGCACAGGAATGATTAGGCCCTTAGACAGGCAAAACCACCTGCAGGACCTTCCTGCCAAAACCGTCTTCAGTCAAAGCCAGAACATCAACACAATGGTGTTTGGCAAAGGTGTGCATGGAGGACCAAGTCGCAGCCTAGCCTGATTCTTGTAGGCCCAGGAGGTGTCTGTAACGGAAGCTGAGAACGGACCGCGTCACCTTCAGGCGTCGTTCCCGGGTCTCTCCTTGATGCCAGATAAGTGCCTCCAGATGCACCGGTTGAAGTATGGACGGTCACTGGAAACAGTTGCAGGATCGCTGGAAGCAGGGAAGAGTCCACGTCGCCTACGGACAGTCCACGAGGTTAGGTCGCAGGAAACTGGCAGCAGGTGGTCGACGATTCAGGATACTTGGCGCAGATGGGTATCAGAGTGGACACTTTAGACCATAAGCAATACAAGACTCCAGGACTCCTTGTTCACTCCAAACATAACTCACTTTATTGAACGAATAGCACATCTTTTATACAGTATAATTCAATACCACAATGGGATGGGAAAGGCCAGGTATTCTAATACAGACTTGGCCCAAGAACCAATCAGACACAATAGGCATATCACACAGGGGACAAAAGACCAATGGTAACTGGAGACAAAGGGCCAACGGCAGAGGGTGACAAAAGGGCCAATAGCAGTTAGGGACAAAGGGCCAATGGCAAGTGACCTAACAAACACAATACTGCTAATGTTAATACAAAAGATCTGATTAATTCTAGACGGAGACAAAAGGCTTGATTAGAGAGAATACACATTCAGGGGGCCAGGCCAGGGGTTGAAGCACGTACACTAGTTTGAATACACGGCTCCAACCCTGACCAATCAGTGTGCGAAGTGAGTCGTTCATCGGCCAATCCGGCGTAGACTCACTGACTCCAGTTTCCCACGTTCGAGGCGGCATGGATGCCTCGAACACAGGAACTGGGGAACCACCGGCCTCTATTCGGTGATCGCGTATCCCTCGCACATATTACATACGATAGTAACATTCGATATACGTGAAACATACGATGTTCGACATACATTAAACGTGCGACATTCGACAGTATATGAAATATAAGTCTTTTAACATAAAGAATGGGTGGCCAGTTCGCATGTTAGAGCCCCCAACTAAGTCCAAATAAGGCCAACGGGCCATAGTCTTTAGATAAATTGTTCGAGGTCCAAACAAGGGCTCAAGTAACGGGTAGGATCCGTTACAGTATCAACAGATCAAGTGGAGTGTGCAGTCACACAAAAGGGAACAGAAATCTACCTGAGTTTGTAAGTCTTGCGAATGGTAGATTTAATACAAGACACGATAGTGACCTTGGACACAGCCATACCTGAACTAGGACCCACAGGGATGACAAACAAGGCATCAGTCTCATGCAAAGACTCAATACAGTGCACATAAAACTTGATCCAGCGCACCACATCCAATGAAGAGAGATATCTTTCCTTGACAGATTTGGGGTCAGGACAAAATTAAAGCACAATAATCTCTTGATTGATGTGGAACTCAGAGACAACCTTAGGAAGGAATTCCTGGGAGGTATGAAGAACAGCCTTTTCCTTGGGAAAAACTAGGAAGGGTGGCTTGCAAGACAAAGCCTGTAATTCGGCAACTCTGCTCACAGAGACTACAGCCAGAAGTAAAAACATCTTCTCCATCAGAATACACAAAGGATTGGTAGCAAGCGACTCAAAGGGAGGTAGCTGCAAAACACCAAAAACCAGGTTAAGGTCCCACTGAGGCTTGTGAGCATTATAGGCAGGGAAAGCATGAGCAACCCCCTAAAAGAATACCCTGACATCTGGCAAGATGGAAATGCATCGTAGGTTCAATACAGGTAGAGCAGAAGTCTGAACCTTCAGGGAAATTAGACTAACTCCTTTGTTCATATAATCCTGCAAAAAAGACAGGAGCACTGGAAGGTCAAACTCCTGTGATGACAGATCTCTGTCTACACACCAAGAATTAAAAATGGACTACACCCTGTGGTAGGCCTTAGAGGAAACAGGCTTCCTAGCCTGAATCATAGTTGAGTTAACCTCAGGGGAGAAACCTTTTCTCCTCAGGATGGAGGCTTCAACAGCCATGCCATCAAAGCCAACCTTCTCCACATCCTCCTTCCAGAGGTACTCCTGAAGGAGATCCAGGCTGAGTGGCAGTGGAAACGGATCTCGAAAGGAGAGGGAAACAAACACTGGAAACATTCTCTCCTGGTCCAATAGGGGGCAATCATGATGGCCGCAGGACAGTCCATCCAAATCTTTCGAAGCATCCTGCGGATGAGAGGAATTGAAGGGAAGATGTAAGTCAGATTAAAGCACCATGGAATCAACAGGGCATTCATGGCAAAGGCCAGAGGATCCCCCAACCGGAACAAAACAGTGGAACCTTCCTGTTGTCCCTGGTGGCCATCATATCTATCTAAAGAAGACCCCACTGCTGAACCAATAGGTTGAAAACATCCTGATGGAGCTCCCACTCTCTGGGGTCCACCATTCGGGCGATTGAGAAAATCCGCCAATGGTTTCCACCCCTGGAATGTGCATGCAGAAATAGCCTGGACATGATCTTCTGCCCAAGCCAAAATAGACTTGAACTCTGACCAAGCGGGAGCGCTTCTTGTGTCTCCTTGCTTGTTGATGTAGGCCATGGTCATCACGTTGTCCGAGTGGATGCATACTGGATGACCTCTCAGCTGAAGGGACCAGTACACAAGAGCTTGCCAAATCTCACTGAGCTCCAGAACACTGATGGACTGAAGGGACACCTCCAAAGTCCACCTGCCCTGAATCCCCAGGTGACCGAGGACCACACCCCAGCCCCGCAGGCTGTTGTGACAAAGATCTATTCCTGGATCACAGTTTCCCCTTGATCTAGGTTGGTTTTGTTCAACCACCAGTACAGATCCTGTCTGACCACTGGAGCAAGGGAGACCCTCAGATGCAAGAAACCTGGGTTCCCATGCCAGGAGTGGATGGTGAATCTCTGGAGATCCCTGGTGTGGGCCATAGAGTATGGAACTGCCTCCATGCGACCAGCAAGAAACATGAACTTGTAAACCACAGCTCAGGGCCAATACAGAGATTGAGACACCAGATGCATGATCTGCTGAATGGAGTGCACAGTCAGAAAAACCTTCCTTTGACAGGTATAGAACCTGAGTCTGAGAAAAATCAAATCTTTAGAAGGAACTGGAGCAGACCTCACCATGTTGAGAGTCCATCCATGGTGGAAGAGAATCTTAGCACAGTCCTGGACATGCTGGTCCAGAATTTCCCTTGATGGAGCCTTCAACAGAATGTTGTCAATGTAGGGAGTCACCTGATCCCACAGTTGTGAATAAAGGCAATCAGTGCCCCCAGAACTCTGGCAAACACCCGAGGAGTGGAGGTAAGCTCAAAAGGCAGAGCAGTGAGCTGGTAGTGCCCCAGTTTGCAAGCGAAGCTGAGTTACTTCTACTGTCCGGATGAACTGGGGCATGTAAGTAGGCATCCTGCAGATCCAGAGATGCAAGGAATTCTCCTGGGCACATAGCTGCGATGACAGAGAGCAAGGACTCCATCTTGAAGTGTGCAGTCTCCACAAAGGAATTGAGGTAGTAAAGGTCCAAGATAGGGTGACTGGCGCCGTCCCTCTTGACCACGACAAAAGAGGATTTTAGTGTTACCTGTTAAATCCTTTTCTCTTAGTCCATTCAGGTTACTGGTAACTCTGGGTAGGCGATTAGCCCCTTTAAGTAGGCAGGAACAATTCTAGAAATTACTGCAGGGGGTGGAGCCTACCTTCCCTCCTTGGCTGCAGCTAGCCAACCAGCTCCAGATACATTTGAGACACTAACTATTGACTAGATAGTAAATGGAAAGAAGACTCCTATGAACATGACCCCGAAGGTCCCCCACGGTCTGCCACAGGAAAGCCAAGCATAGTCCCTTGACAGGGTGGGAGACCAGTAATCTGTATGGACTAAGAGAAAAGGATTTAACAGATAAGACTAAAATCCTTGTTTCTCTGTCATCCAATACAGGTTACTGGTAACTCTGGGATGTCCAACCATTGAGTTTTGCAGAGGCGGGAAGTAAGGCAAGGACTAGGAGCAAGGCCCCTCAAAGTCACCAGAGCAGATATGAACCATCAGATCAGAGATACCCCAACAAAACAATGAAGTGTCAACGGACACTGAACAGGGGTAACAACACCCCAGAACTGTTAAACAGCACACTGAACTAGAGCCAACAGGGTTCAAAAGTGAAGGAAGCAATAAGAACCAAAGGAGATACTAGACAGGCAAGACTGCCTCCAGGATCTTCCTCCCAAAGCTGGCGTCAGCCGATTCCAACACATCAACACGGTAGTGCTTCGAAAAGGTGTGCACAGACAACCAGGTGGCAGCCTTGCACAACTGATCAGCAGAGGCCTGATTCTTGTAAGCCCAAGAGGCCCCAATAGATCGTGTAGAATGAGCCGTGACCCTGAAGGGGACAGGCTTCTTCCTCAACTCATAAGCCATACGAATACTGTTGCCGGTCTTTCTACCATAGGAACCTCAAGGATGACGAACACGTCAGACTGCCTGATAGACTCAGTGCAATGCACATAAAACTTGAGACAACGCAGCACGTCTAACAAGTGGAGATCCCTCTCCTTGTCAGAGGTGGGGTCAGGGCAGAAGGAGGGCACCACAATCTCCTGATTGATGTGAAACTCCAAAACCACCTTCGGAAGAAACTCCTGAGAAGTGCAAAGCACCGCCTTGTCCTTGTGAAACACCAAAAAAGTTGGTTTACAGGACAGAGCATGTAACTCCGCAACAAGGCAAACTGACACGATCACCAGGAGAAAGGCCATTTTCCACGTCAACAGGCGTAGAGGTATAGTAGCCAAGGACTCAAATGGAAGGCACTGAAGAATGCCCAAAACCAAGTTAAGATCCCACTGAGAAGCAGGATTCTTGAAGGCAGGACGAGTATGAGCAACAACCTGGAAGAAAACCTTGACATCAGGAAGGATGGCAATGCACCTCTGTAAGAAAACATAGAGAGCAGACGTCTGAACCTTAGGGGAACTCAAACTGAGGCCTTATCCACACCGTCCTGCAAAAAGGCCAGGACTGTAGGCAGATCAAATTCCCGAGACAGGTCCTTGTCAGCACACCAAGATAGAAAGGTCAAACAGACACAATGGTAGATCTTGGAAGAAACAGGTTTGCGGGCACTGAGCATAGTAGCCGCCACCTTGTCAGTGAGAAACACCATGCTCTTCTGAGTGTCGAAGAGAAGGCCCAGGAAGACCAGGCACTGGGATGGGACAAGATCCGACTTGTCCAAGCTGATGATCCAACCGTGATGGGTGAGAGCATGAATGCATTGCTGAACCTGCTGATGAAGAAGTTCCGCAGAAGTGGCTTTCAGAAGCAGGTCATCCATGTATGGAGTAACTCTGATACCGTTCCAGTGGAGGACGAACACTAAGGCTCCCAGGACACGGTTGAAGACTTGAGGAGCTTTCGTCAGACCAAATGGAAGAACTGAAAACATCCCCATCGCGGGCAAATCGGAGGTACTGCCGGCTCTCTGGATGAATGGCAATGTGCAAGTACGCATCCTGAAGATACAGAGATGCAAGGAATTCCCCTGAGGACATGGCAGCAATCACAGTGAGTAGAGACTGCTGGTGATAATGAGTCTGGATCACAAAGGAATTGAGATCCTTTAAATCAAAAATGGGATGACAGTCGCTGTTCTTCTTGGAGACCACAAAGAGGTTTGAGTAAAAACCCATACCTCTGTCCTGAGCTGGAACTGGCTCCAGAACATCTTTGTCCAGAACAGCCTGAGCAGCGCCATCGAATAGACGGCATTTCTCTGAGCCCTGAGGAGTATGAGAAGGAAAGAAGTGAAAGGGAGGAAGAGAGACGAAAGGGATCCTGTACCCTTCCGTCACCACCTGTAAAACCCATTGGTCCGTCACAGAATCCTCCCAAATACTGTGGTAGTGTTGTAGACTACCACCCACAGAAGAGTGTGGACCCGGGTTCGGTGAGTCATACCGAAGAAGGCTTAGAAGCCTTGGAGGAGATCTGGGGCCTCCATTGCTGTTTGGGCTTGTAGGAGGTACGCGGAGCTGAGGGAACCGTCTGGTTTGCCTGATGTGTCTCATTCTGAAAGGAACGAAAACACCGGTTACGCTTAAGCTGTGTTTTCTTCCTAGTAACCAAGGGTAGAAGTGTACTCTTGCCCCCTGTGGCCTCCTTAAGATCTGGCCCAAACAAAGAAGTGTCTTGAAAAGGCAAGGAGAGCAATGCTTTCTTGGAAGCAGTGTCAGCAGACCAGATCTTGAGCCAAAGAGCCTGTCTGGCAACCACAGACATGGTGGAAACCCTAGCCACCAAACGGATGGCATCAAATAAGGCAGCAGAAACATAGTGCTGTGCCTCAGAAATGCTGGCAAGGTGGCGCAACATACCCAAAGTAGGAGCACCCTGGCGGACAGCCTGGGTGAGCTGTTCAGTCCAGACCGAAATGGCCCGGTTTACCCGTGCTGCAGTGAATGCTGCATGCATGGCAGAGCCAGCAGTGGCAAAGATGGACTTGAGGGAGACCTCAAGTTCCTTGTCAGTCCAGTCCTTTAGAGCAGACGCATCAGATAATGGCAGGGCAGTAGACTTGGATAGCCTTGAGATAGGAGCATCCACCTTGGGAGGATGAACCCACTGAGCAATCACGGCTTCAGAAAAGGGATAAAGCTTGGCAAATTTCTTGGAGACAGAAGGTTTCCTGTCCGGAGACTTCCACTATTCGGACACAAGGCAGTCAAGAGTGGGGTTAGGTGGAAAGCAAGTAAGGGGCTTTTTAGGCTCCTGAAGGAACCTCCTGCACGAAGGGAACATTTAAGGTATTAAAAACAGCCCTGATCAGGGCCTCAGCCAAGGGCTCAGGATCAGCCTCAAAAGGGTCCCCAAAAAAGAGGAGCCCACCGCAGAACATTCCTCAACATCTGAATCCACCAGCAGTTTCTCCTCAGAGGAATCTGACACGTCAGGTACTCCCTGAGGTTTTGGTAGGGAAGACTTGACGGAGGAGGGGGTCTGCCAAGAATGAAAGACCCCCCTATAACTGGGATGGAAAGAGTTGTAATGTGGACCTAAGGTCCCTACTATAGTAAAATGTATAAAAATAAGTATCCAAGGGCTGAGCACTACTAATAGTACCAACCCTATGATACTTCTAGAAGCGCCACACAGTATTCAACAAAGAAAATAACCTATATAGAGAAAAGGAAAAAAAGAAGAAAAAAAAAGGAAAAACCAACCATATAAAACTTCCAATCGATAAATATACAGTCCTGGAATACAGAGCAGATGGAAATCCAAAGAGTCCAATATGAATCTTATGCAGTTGCTGTATGGGTAGGGATTCCCATCGATATACTACAAAAAAAAAACACAAAAAGAACAGCGCAAAGGATTCCTCTAAGTGTAGTATATTAAAACTCTTCTTCCTTCACCTTCACCACGTGCGCAAGACTGGTACTCACTTGATAGAGAGGTTAAACACTGCCTCTCAGTATATTCAGCGTGCCTGGAAAACCTCAGGTCGGTGATAATCACTTGATCTCACAGGATACAACCACCACCTTCCTCCTCCTGCAGGAAATCTTCTCAATAGGATATATTTTCTTATAATAAAACTCAGATCTCCAAAAGATCAAAAATAAACCACTGTGTATCCTCTATAGAGTGATTAGATCATACCATGCGCCAATGGAAAAAGATCCAATTTATTTGAAGAGTTAACAATAATAAGAACAGGATAAAATATCAATAAAAAATATATATATATATATCACTGTAACATAAACATATATATTGACAAAAAAACACTGCTAACGCGTTTTTTAGGACCTGCCTACTTCCTCAGAGCTATTAGACAAAGATACTTGCCGATATCTTCCGCTATTTAAGGAGAGATTCACCCCCGGTGGCCACTACGGCGGTAACGCCATCCTCCTCTAGCTTCCGTTCACATGCCTACACATCACTATGTTCACTTCCCAGTTCCGCGTTCCACAATTGGAACGCATCATCTGGGCATGCTCACATCGCGCACTTCCGCTAACGAACACATCCGGCCCAATAACCATTGTAAAGGTAGAGCATCTCCCATATGCTCATCACATATCCCATACTGAAATATATTTGTCATGCCTGATAGTCCCAGCAAATAAGTGCGCAAAAATAGCATGAACACTATGAATAAGTAATATTATACTAGAAGCCAGTGAGACAATAATAAGTGGCACACCCTAGGAGAAGCTCCCCTATATATTTCATAAATTACTCAAAATATGTAACTCTCTTCCCCTCTTCACCCTCCATGATTAGGTATAGCACCCCAATCCTCAAGATCTCCAGAAAGCCGAGTCCCTTTTTATTATACATACATGCATACCCACACATAGTTGTATATACATATATATATCCCCACATGCTCATAATACCTAATAATTCTAAATAAATCCCTGTGTACTCACTAATTATTTATTTAATAAAACAGAAATATATGCTGATATCAGCATATATAAATATTATTATATAAAACATAAATCAATCTCCTCATTTAAGCCTTTTTCTCCTAAAGTGTTCAAAGTATATATCCAAAATGCGTCACGTGCACATAATGTGTTGAACCTATTAGGCCTATCCTCAGGTATGCTTTCTATACCCATCACCCTAAATCCCTTCATTCCTCCCTCTGTACAAGTAAGGAAATGAAGGGAGACCCCATATTCCTGTCTAGCCCCTTCAATGTGACGTCTGTGCTCCCCTAGTCTCGTTCTCAGTTTTCTGGTAGTTCTCCCTACATATCTGGTACCACACCCACATAGGATGAGGTAGATGACATAATTAGTATCACAATCTATATAGTCCTTCATTTTATATTTACACTTCCCCGTTGCATCTTCAAATTCTTGCGTCCCTATTAACATATATGGGCAATTTTTGCACCTCTTTTTCCCACATCTATAATTTCCAATTTTCACTTCTTTCATATTAGTATCCACTAATTCTTTAGGTCTGCTGGGAGCTATATACGAGCGTAAGTTCCTATTTTTTCTAAATGTTATTTTCGGTTTATTTGGTACTATATCCACTAAATCTGGATCACATCTAATTATATCCCAATATTTATGGATGAGGGTTTGAATATCTTTACTTTGGGCATTAAAAGTAGTGGTCATGCTCATTTGCTGATATTGTTGAGAATTTTTTCTCGAAATTTCTTTCTTTTTAATTATTTTCTTTCTATCTAAATTTCTTGCCTTAATGATAGCCTGATCTATCAGCCCTTCTGTATAACCTCTTTCCATAAATTCCTTTTTTAGGTCCGTACATTTATCCTCAAAGTCTAAAGGATTGCTGCAATTTCTTTTCAGTCTATGTACCTGTCCAAATGGTATATTATCCAGCCATTTTTTATGATGTGCACTGGTAGCATGAAGATATTTATTAGTTGCTACTTCTTTTTTATATATACTGCTACCAATGCTCCCATCCTGATTTCCAATAAGGATAATGTCTAAAAATTCTATTTCAACTTCCTTAATTTTATATGTAAAATTAATACCCCTGGAATTCTGATTGAGATTTTGCAGCAAACCCTCCAGTATATTTACTCCCCCCCCCCCAAATTATAAGTATATCATCAATGAATCGGCCAAAGTATACCAAGCCCTCCCTCCATGCCAAGTCGTCCATGATATGCTCCTTTTCAAAGAGCCCCATGAACAAGTTGGCATAGGAGGGAGCAAACTTGGTACCCATGGCTGTTCCTCTACACTGTAAGAAAAATTCTCCCTGAAATGTAAAAAAATTGTGTTCTAACATGAACAAAACCGATCTGAGTATGAATTCTTTGTGAGCCATTGTTTTCTCTTGATCCAGATCAAGATAATATGCTAAAGCCTGAATCCCTAAATGATGCTGGATGTTAGTGTACAAAGACACTACATCCATAGACACCCATCTATACCCAGGTTGCCATTGGATTTCTTCCATCTTCTCCAGGACATCTTGACTATCCCTAATATAACTGGGAAGATTCATCACATATTCCTGGAGAAAATGATCAATATATTGGGACAAATGGGAGGTCATACTATTAATTCCGGCCACTATAGGTCTACCCAGGGGATTACTAATAGATTTGTGAATTTTAGGGTTATGATATAAGAACGCAGGTTCATGATGTTTCACCTGAATGAATTCCAGTTCTTCTTTGGATATAATGTTCCTTTCAAAAGCCCTTTTAAGCATAGAATCCAGCATATTAGCATATTCCCCACTTGGGTCAGTTGTCAATTTTATGTAAAAATCTCCTTCCCCCAGGAGTCTATACCCCTCCTTTATATAGTCACTGGTGTTCTGAACTATAATTGCTCCTCCCTTGTCCGCTTCCCGGATAGTAATATTCTTCTCTTTAGCAAATTTCATCATAGCTCTCCTTTCATCTTTACTCAGATTATCTTTACCAAATTTTTTCTTTTTGTTCTTAATTTCCTTATTATATTCCTCCTTAATCAATTTAAAAAAAGTTTGTATATACGGACTATCGGGCATGACAAATATATTTCAGTATGGGATATGTGATGAGCATATGGGAGATGCTCTACCTTTACAATGGTTATTGGGCCGGATGTGTTCATTAGCGGAAGTGCGCGATGTGAGCATGCCCAGATGATGCGTTCCAATTGTGGAACGCGGAACTGGGAAGTGAACATAGTGATGTGTAGGCATGTGAACGGAAGCTAGAGGAGGATGGCGTTACCGCCGTAGTGGCCACCGGGGGTGAATCTCTCCTTAAATAGCGGAAGATATCGGCAAGTATCTTTGTCTAATAGCTCTGAGGAAGTAGGCAGGTCCTAAAAAACGCGTTAGCAGTGTTTTTTTGTCAATATATATGTTTATGTTACAGTGATATATATATATATTTTATTGATATTTTATCCTGTTCTTATTATTGTTAACTCTTCAAATAAATTGGATCTTTTTCCATTGGCGCATGGTACGATCTAATCACTCTATACAGGATACACAGTGGTTTATTTTTGATCTTTTGGAGATCTGAGTTTCATTATAAGAAAATATATCCTATTGAGAAGATTTCCTGCAGGAGGAGGAAGGTGGTGGTTGTATCCTGTGAGATCAAGTGATTATCACCGACCTGGGGTTTACCAGGCACGCTGAATATACTGAGAGGCAGTGTTTAACCTCTCTATCAAGTGAGTACCAGTCTTGCGCACGTGGTGAAGGAAGAAGAGTTTTAATATACTACACTTAGAGGAATCCTTTGCGCTGTTTTTTTTTTGTGTTTTTTTTTTCTAAGGTCCCTACTAGCAGCCTTGAACTCTTGTACCCAAACTGTCTCTAATGCATGGCTAGAGGTCCCTGGGAGACTCTCAGGGCCATCAGAACATGCTGGGCATAAATGACCTGAGAATTCTCTACGTAACCCTGGACAGGAAGAGCAATGCTCAGTGGGGGATGCAGAGACCCTAGCATCTTTAGTCTTAGGTCTGGACCCAAGCTCCAGCGGTATAGATATTCTCACAGTGACGGTGTAGATAATCCTAACAGTGTGTAGGATTAAAGTTTCACCCCAGAAATCGCTAAACTACCTGGCAGGCGAAGGGTTAATTAGCAGAGGAGAGAAGAAGAGTCCAAGCCCTGCGTAGGATACTCATCATGGAAATAGCACAAAATGGCTGCCGCGGCAGGAGCCAATCAAAAACGAGAGTGTGAAGCAATCGCTCATGGGAAATGTAGTTTTCCCAGAAAAGTACCTCAAACAGTGCCCAAAGCCCCCTGAGCCCCCCAACACACTAGAAACATGAACCGGATGATAGTGCAACGGCAGACAAGTAAAATGAGCCATCTCTGAAGTCGCGAGGTTAAACGGTTGCAGAGATATGTCCCAAACTGTAGAGTACCATAGGAGTGAATGGAGCAATGGCGTCTATGCGGTAAAGCGCACCTTGAACTCAAATTTTACAAAATTGGAAGTGTAAAACTAAAAGACATGAAACATCATTAGAACATGTTAGAATACCAAAAAAACACTGAACCAGTAGGAAAAGTGTTAGAAACTCCGCCCCAAAAATGCCAAACCAGCAGCTAAAGGGTTAATTACCACATAAACCTGCTCCAAAACACCCAATAGACATACAGAAAGACCCAGTGAGTGCAGGAGTGTGCAATAAGAGCTCCCAGGAATAACCCCTGTGCGGAGGGGCACTGTGGGACAAGTGGATCTGCAGCACTCAAAGGGTTGCTCACCTTCCCTGCAGATCTTCTGTCTTCAGATTACCATGTAGTAAGAAGTACCTCAGTGGGTAACTCCTGGGGAAGCACTTGGAATCAAAATTTTCCCCCTCAGGGCTTAAGGTCCACAAAAAGCACCTGGATACTGAGCTAGACACATCTAAGGGCATTGTCAGTTATGGTAATCCGCCTAATGGTGGTATTCCATATCTAACAGAAAAATAAAAAGGTTTCTAAAACTATAGCAGAACTGTTCTCTTGCCTGTGTTACCTTCACCAAGGAACAAATCTTTCTGGAGCTGGTTGGCTAGCTGCAGCCAAGGAGGGAAGGTAAGCTTCACCCCCTGCATACAATTCTAGAATTGTTCCTGTCTATAATTAAAAGGGCGGATCGCCTACCCAGAGTTACCAGTAACCTGTATTGGACGACAGAGAAATATGTTTGAACAGAAACCAAAACCTCTCTCTCTTGGGGAGGAACTGGAACAAGAACTCCCTTGTACAGGAGAGCTTGAACCACCTCGTTGAAAAGTTGCAGCTTTTCCTGGCCCAGGGGAATCCTAGACTGGAAGAATCTGTAGGGAGGAAGGAACCTGAATGCAAGCTTGTACCCTTCCAAAACCACCTGCAAAACCCACTAGTTCTGATTGGACTCTGCCCATCCACAGGCAAATATGGACCAGGATTCTGCAAGTCATGCAAAGTCAGACTTGGTTTGGCAGCGGCGTGCTTTGAGTGCCACTGCTGTCTGGGCTCGGTGGAAGGGCGAGAGTTGCCGGCCTGAGACACTCTTGGGTTTGGCCTTTGCAGACCAAATCTTGAGCCACATAGTGTGTTGTGTTGTAACAGAAAAGGCAGAAGCTTTAGCCGACAGTTTGACCACATTAAAAAAAAGTGTCAGTGACATATATCTGAGCCTCAGACTTGTTGGCTAAGAGGACTAAAAATATCCTCCTTGGGGTGCCATCTCTGAGAGCCACAGTAAGTTGTTCGCTCCAGATAGCAATAGCTCTGGTGACCCAGGCAGACACCATAACAGGCCGTAAAGCAGCACCCATGGCAGCAAAGTTAGACTGGAGGAGAGCTTCAAGATAACTTGGTCCAGAGTGGCATTGGGTGGAAATACTGTTGAAGACTTCTTACGTCTCTAAAAGATATCGAAGAAGATGGATCTTCATCAGGGGTGCTAGTGACCTGAAGGGTCATTAAAAAACCCTTGATAAGACCATCAGCAGAGGGAGTGAGGTCAGCCTCAAAGGGATCATCAAAGGTGAAGGCAGAATCCCCTTCTTCACGCTCCCCTTCCTCTGTATCACCTCAAAAGAATCGTCCTCAGAGGATTCAGATAGCACAGGTATACCTGGGGCCTTAGGGGCCACAAACCTGAAGGTGGTAGGGGGCTTCCAGGAATGGAGGACCCCCTGGAGGGATATAGGAAATTGTGGTCTTTAAATCTTTCACCCACACTTGACTCTTGCTTAGGGCTGGAGGGCCCTGGTGGTGTGTCGGGCCATCAAGCAGGGGGAGCATGGCCCAATGTCCATTTGAATCCGACATCCTAACAGAAGTGTCTAAACAGTATAGAAAGCCCAAATACTGTGTCCCAGAGTAAGAACTCACCTTAGAAAGCCCAAGAGGGTACTTATCGGTGAAGGATTAATCTGAGAAGGAGAGAAAGGAGAGTCAAACCTCGGCGTAGGGTAAGCAGTCAGGAGAAAATGGAGACTGCAAAAACCATCAGCCAATCGGAAGAAAGCCTGGGAACCGGGCATTCTGGGAGTTACTGTATCCTAGCAATGCTTGAACTTGTATTCTCAGGGCCCCTGAGACACTGGGGATGTGAACCGGATTGTAGGGTAAGAGGAGACAAGAAGAATGAGCCCCCTCTCAGCTCTGTATGACAAACTGTTGCAGCGCTATGTCCGAAAGCAGTTTGTCCCACAGAAGTCAATGGAGCAAGTGCGGCCGTGTGGGAAGCGCACGTTAAAGGCACCACGCACTGAAAATTCATAGTGACCAAAAACACCCAAATACCCAAGGGGACGTGTGTGTGTGTGTGTGTGTGGGGGGGGGGGGGGGGGGGGGGTTTAAATAAAAATGCATGACCCTGAGGAGAAAACCCAGAAATAAGCCCCCAAACCCAGTTAAGCCAGCAGGGAAGGGGTTAACTACAGACAATGCAGACATCCAATCTCCAAAAACAAAGGGACCCAACATGAGTGCAGGCGTTCTGGACTCCAAAATGACCCCTGTATGGAGAGGAACAATGGGACAAGAGGACCATGGCACTCAAAGGGTTACTCACCAATCTTCATCTTCTGTCTTCAGGTTACCATTGTGAGAAATCAGAGCTTCAGAGAGACCAGTTAGGGGAGAGAAAATGGAGCTGCAAGATTCTCTCCACAGGGATGCAGGGGTCCACAACAGCTCCTGGACTTTTTGGCAATCCTCCAAGGGAAGCCAGGAATGGTAACCCACCTAATGGGGGAATTGTGACACCCCACATCTAACATCGAAAATCATAAAGAATTCTAAAAACTAAGCAGAAAAGTTCCCAGCCTTCACTCTGGTCTGGAACATGTCAAACTGGAAAGGGGTGGGGCTAGGGTAGCCTGAGGAGAAGGGAAGGCTCCACCTCCAGGACCTTGTGTTTTGAAATGTTCCGGCCTTCTATACGATAGATAGAGAAAATGAGATTACACTGTGGGCCTGGGTCACAAGACAGTGAAAGTGCACACACACTATAAAAACACACGCATGTGCACACCATACACACCAAATACGCACACAAGAACACATGTGTGCGTGCACACACACACACAATATATGCACACAAGCACACGTGTGCGCACATACACACGCAGAACACACACCATAAACAAACACACCATAAGCATGCGCTGACACAAACCATAAACACACACGTGCACACCATAAACACATGCACACAAAAACACCATACACGCACCATAAATGTGAACGCACGCGCACTCACACCATATACACACACACACACACACACACACACCATATTCACACGCATAAATTCACACACATACACACGAGCAAAAAGGCACATACACATACATGTACAAGATCAGGGAGGAGCAAGAGATTTCAGGTCTTGGGACCTATAAACGAGAGGACTGTGCTGGGGAGGGACCTTCCCCAAACGCTTCCTATGGCTGAACTCAGCTCTGTACCTCCCAGTGTACTAGTCTGTGTGCGTTTCAGGTTTACGTGCACAGCACTCACGGATCTGCCTTTCCCTGGTGTATGTTGCATCCCTCTGGCGTCTGCTGGGTGAAATATCATATGTCCGGTTCTTCCCTTGGCGGGAATCAGCAGGACTCGGTGTGGTGTCTGCGGTGTCCGGACTGGTAGACAGTTTCTTTGGTAAAACATTTCTTCTACTCCTGACTCCTCGGACATCAGTGTCACTGGGACTGGACAGTCCGTGTTTTGTCTCTAGTTCTTCAGTACGTTTGGGTTTTTGTCTTCTAACACCTTTCTCCTCCCCTTGGCTTCCAGTCTGACTTTCATGTTTGTCTTTCCTAAAGTTTCACATATGATACAAGGTCATTGGGTAAAGTAGACTTGTTAAATTGATAATTACTAAGCTGTACCATCATTGCTTTGTATTGCATTGGCGACCGCTCCAATGCTAACTTTCAAGCAGTTAAAATAGGATTTTAGTCTTAGTGTTAAATCCTTTTCTCTTAGTCCAGACAGGTTACTGGTCACTTTGGGTAGGCGATCAGCCCCTTTAAGTAGGCAGGAACAATTCTGAGAAGTGATTGCTGGGTGGAGCCTACCTCCTCTCCTTAGCTTGCAGCTAGCCAATCCCCAACCGGTAAGATTTGCAGACTTACTATTGACTAGGTAGTAAGAAGGTAAAAGAAGACTCCTGTGAGCATGAACGTTCTGCCGCAGGAGCGCCAAGCATGGTCCCTTGACAGGGTGGGAGACCAGTAACCTGTATGGACTAAGAGAAAAGGATTTAACAGGTAAGACTTAAATCCTATTTTCTCTGTCGTCCAATACAGGTTACTGATAACTTTGGGTTGTCCAACCATTAAGTTCCCCAGGGCGGGAAGAAAGGCAAGGACCAGGCGCAGACCCCCAAAGTCACCAGAGCACCAATGAACCCACAGATCATAAATAGCTCAACGCTAACCGCAAAGTGTCAAAGGACACTGAACAGGGGTAAAAACAAACCCCAGTAAGTTACATAGCACACTGAACTAGAGCCAACAGGGCTCAAAAGTGAAATAGTACTGAGAGACTAATGAGATCCTAGATAGGCAGGGCTGCCTCCAGGATCTTTCTCCAAAAACTGGCATCAGCCGATGCCAGCACATCCACACGACAGTGTTTGGAAAAAGTCTGCACAGACGACCAAGTGGCCGCGTTGCACAACTGATCAGCTGAGGCCTGGTTCTTGTAGGCCCAAGAAGCCCCAACAGACCTCGCAGAATGAGCCGTGACCCTGAAGGGAACAGACTTCTTCCGAAGCCTTACGAATAGTGGACTTGATCAAAGAAGCAGTGGTAACCTTGGAAGCAGGCTTCCCTGCCCTAGGACCCTCAGGAATGACAAACAGAGTGTCAGACTGCCACAAGGACTCAGTGCGATGCACATAGAACTTGAGACAACAAACAACATCCAATAGATGAAGATCATTCTCTATCAGAAGTAGGGTTAGGGCAGAAGGAAGAAACCACAGTCTCCTGATTAATGTGGAACTCAGACACCACCTTCGGGAGAAACTCTTGTGAGGTGCGAAGCACCGCCTTGTCCTTCTGGAAGACCAAAAAGGGTGGTCTACAGGACAAGGCATGCAGCTCCGCAACTCAGAGAACAGAAACTATTGCTAGGAGAAAGGCCATCTTCCACGTCAGCATATGTAGAGGAATAGTAGCCAAAGACTCAAAAGGTGGACGCTGAAGTACTCCTAAAACCAAGTTAAGGTCCCACTGAGAAGCAGGGGACTTAAACACCAGACGGGTATGAGAAACACTCTGGAAGAAAACCTTGACAGCAGGAATGATAGCAAGACACCTCTGAAAGAGGGACAAAAAACAAAGAGGGGCGCTCCTAGTGCAATAATTCCAAAAGAATGTATACCACCACCATTTATACACCAAACTCACAATTGGAAAAACCACTAAAAGTGGTCAGCTTGATGAATGGAGGAGAATTCAGACTGCCCCCACTCAGTCGCTCCAGTATAGTTGAAAAATGCTGCTCCCAACAAAAGAATAGGGATCTTGAAGATGATCCCAAGCAAAGACAGAAAAAGAAAACCAGAAGGGGCGCAATATCAAATAATAAAAGATAATTCCCAATAATAGAGGAAGGTACTCACAATATTTACAGAACCCGGTTGAATGGACTACAATCGGTATAACAGACAGGGATTTATAATCCGCCCTGTATCAGATATACTGATCTCTGGATCAAACAAAACTGGAAACTCCGGATCTCTTCTTAAAAGTTTAATTCAATTCAACATTAATATTAAAAATAAGCCCCAAATGCTAAACGCGTTTCGAAGCGCTGCCTCTTCATCAGTAGAAAAAAAACATATAATACAAAATTCAGGCTCAAGATTTAAAATCAATTGACATACAAAATTATTCATCATTTATCCACCTGAGGCCTTCAGAAGGAGGTCATCAACATATGGAGTCACCCTGATGCCGTTCTGATGTAGGACAGAGATCAATGCTCCTAGGGCTCTGTTGAAGACTTGAGGAGTCGTGGTCAGGCCAAAGAGGAGGGCAGAAAACTGGAAATGCCCTCGGTCACAGGCAAAGATGAGATATTGCCGACTCTCTGGATGAGTGGTGATGTGCAGACAGGCATCGTGAAGATCCAGAGAGGCCAGAAATAACCCAGGGGACATGGCCGTTATCACTGTGCACAGTGACTCCTGGCGGTATTGGGACCGGACCAAAAAGGAGTTGAGATCTTTCAGATCCAAAATGCGACGACAGCCGTCGTCCTTCTTGGAGACCACAAAGAGGTTGGAGTAGAATCCCAAGCCCCTCTCCTGAGGAGGAACTGGTTCCAGCACGGCCTTATCCAGAAGGGTCTGAATGGCTTCCTCGAAAAGGCGGCGCTTTTCAACTCCCAAGGGAGAATGAGAAGAGAAGGTCCTGGAAGGAGGAAGGGAGATGGAAGGGAATCCCGTACCCTGTAGCCACCACCTTTAAAACACAAGGGTCCGCCACAGAGGCCTCCCAAGCCAAGAGGTAGTGGTGTAAGCAGCCACCTACCTGAGGGTGGGGACCCGGGTTCGGCGAGTCATGCAGAAGAAGGTTTGAAAGCCTTGGGCTTCGAGGAGGACTTGGGTCTCCATTGCTGCTTAGGCTTAGATGAGGAGTGCGGAGCCTGAGGAACAACCTGGGTCGCTTGGCGCGAGTCTGCCTGAAAGGTACGAAAAAGCAGATTCCTCTTGACAGACACTTTCTTCCTCAGGACCACTGGCAGGTGAGTACTCTTCCCTCCAGTGGCCTCGCTGATGAAATCCTTGAGCTCAGGACCAAACAGTGAGGTGCCCTGAGAGGGCAAAATCAGTTAGCCTTCTTGGAGGCCATGTCAGCAGACCAGATCTTGAGCCAAAGAGCACATCTGGCTACCACAAACATGGTAGATGCCCTGGCTACCATATGCACACCGTCAAACAGGGCAGCAGAGATATAATGCTGAGCCTCAGCAATGTTAGCGAGATGTCGCAACGTGTCAGCAGTAGGGGCCCCCTGACAGACAGCAGAATTGAGCTGTTCAGTCCAAAGAGCCACAGCCCTATTCACCCATGTTGCAGTAAATGCAGGGCGGAGGGCAGAGCCAGCCGTTGCAAAAAGAGCCTTGAGAGAGGTCTCGAGCTTCTTATCAGTCCAGTCCTTCAGAGCAGATGCATCAGCTACAGGCAAGGCAGTGGACGTAGAAAGCCTGGAAACAGGGACATCCACCACTGTGTAAGGGCAGTTTCAGAAAACGGGTAAAGCTCAGCAAACTTTCTAGATACAGATCGTTTCCGGTCTGGAAACTTCCACTTCTCAGACACCAACCGGTCAAGGGTGGGGTAGGTGGAAAACAAGTATGGGGCCTAACAAGCTCCTGAAACACATCAGAGGCATCAGAAGAAAACTCCTGCACCAAGGGAATGTTCAGGGTGGTCAACGCAGCCCTGATCAGGCCATCAGCCAAGGGAATGGGGTCAGCCTCAAAGGGGTCCCCAAAAACTGTGATGAAGGAACAGCTGAACAGTCACCATCATCAGAGTCCACCAACAACTCTTCCTCAGAGGAATCAGACACATCAGGTACACCCGGCGGTTTAGGCAAGGAAGATCTGATAGGGGCAGGGGCCTGCCACGAGTGGAAGACCCCCTGTAAAGTGGATGGAAGGAGTTGTACGGTGGACTGGAGGTCCCTGGTAGTAGCCTTAAACTCTGGCATCCATATTGGCTCTAGTGCATGGCTGAAGGTCCCTGGGGGAGACTCAGGGGAACAGTGCATGTTGGGCATAAATCACCTGAGTATTCTCCAGGTAACCCTGATTGACATCAGGAGCAGTGAGCAATGAGGGTCACAGACGCCTCCGTGTCCTTAGTCTTAGGTTTAGCCCCAAGGTCTTACGAAGCAGACAGACATTCTCACAGAGTCAAACGGTCAAAGTATCAAAACACCCAGAAAACAGTGTGTGTGTGTGATAAATACATTCACCCCAGAAACGCTAAATAAGACTTATCTGGTAGGCGAAGAGTTAAACTGCGGAGGAGAGAAGGAGAGTCCAAGCCCTGCGTAGGATATTCGATTTGCGAATACACAAAATGGCTGCCGAGACGGAAGCTAATCAGAAACGAGCGCATGAAGCAAGCGTTCCTGGGAATCGTAGTTTTGCTAATAGTGTCCCCCAACAGGGCCCGAAGCCCCCTAAGGCCCCAACATGGCCAGAACGTTGACCGGATGACAGAGCAAGGACAAACCAACCAAACGAGCCACCTCTGACCTCGCTACATGGAGCGGTTGCAGAGATATGTCCCAAACTGTAAAGTCCCATAGAAGTGAATGGAGCAATGGTGTCTATGCGGTAAACGCGTGCCCAAAGTTAACGAGGTGAATACCAAAACGTAAAACCATGTAAAAGTCCACTAGAATAAATCAGTAGACCCAATAAACACTGGGCCCAGTAGGGAAGGTGCCCAACCCCCCCCCCCCAAAAAAAAAGTGCTAATCAGCAGTAAAAGGGTTAAGTTACCACAGAAACTTGCTCCAATCACCTCACAGACATACAGATAAACCCAATGAGTGCAGGAGTGTGTAATAGGAACTCCAATAGAGACCCCTGGGCGGAGGAGAAGCATGGGACATGTGGACCTCAGCACTCAAAGGGTGCTCACCTTTATCAGCAGGTCTTCTGTCTTCAGATTACCATATATCATGAAGAAGCCTCAGTGAAGCCTCAGTGAGCAACTCCTGGGGAAAGAACTTGTAATCCAAGATTTTCCCCCCAGGGCTTAGGTCCACAAAAGCACCTGGTAAACTGAGCTATCCACATTTGGATGATGGGAATAGTCAGTAATGGTAATCCGCTAATGGTGGTATTCCATATCTAACAGAAAATAATAAAAAAGCTAAAACTATAGCAGAACTGTTCTCTTGCCTTGTGTCTAGACCAAGGAACAAATCTTACTGGTTGGGGATTGGCTAGCTGAAAGCTAAGGAGCGGAGGTAGGCTCCACCCAGCAGTCACTTCTCAGACTTGCTCCTGCCTATTTAAAGGGGCTGATCGCCTACCCAAAGTTACCAGTAACCTGTATTGGACGACAGAGAAATTCACTTTTAAATAAAAGAGAGTTTGCATTTTTCTCCTACATTCTGTGCAGTTGATCTGAAAGAACTGCTACTCTCTGCGGTTCTGAATAGGATAGTATAGGCCAGTGGTTCCTAAGCCTCTCCTCAGGGGTGCCTAACAGGCCATGTCTTCAGGACTTCCCTGCTTCCGCACAGGTGTGTTGAACAGGCAAAACCTGATTTCAGGACCAGAGGGAAGTGCACTGCAATACGCTGCACAGGCCTCGGGTCTTTAAAGCGGAAATATCACTCATATAAAAGTGCCCCCAATAAGTTAAGCATATCAATTTACTAATAATCCTTATTACATCTGGAATTATTTAGAACTAAAGGTTCTTCGAGACTCACCTCCAGGCATGTTGCAAAGGGGCATCTGTGCACCTGCCCTGTCTGTACCTTAAAGTACAAGACAACTGCCCAGTGCCAATTATTGAGGAGACAGGGACAGACAGATGCCCCTTCGGCAAAATGTCTGCGCTGTTGTCTTCAGACGAGTCTCCAAAAGAACTTGGATTTCTAAGTAATGTCCGACTTAATAAGGATTATAAAAATATTTATAAGCTTAATTGGGGGCACTTTTATAGGAGGGATAGTTCCGCTCAATCAGGGAAATCCTAAAGACATCACCTCTTGGGAGTTTCTGAGGACAGGTCTGAAAACAGTTGCTATAGGCCACGTTTACCATGGTTGGTTGTTTTGTGTCTTTTTAACATATAAAAGAAGTCTTAGAACTTTCTTTGTATTTATGAAATAAAGTTTATTGAATTCAAGATGTAGGATGGCAAA
>CM074728.1:131341931-131484431 GCA_037306005.1 Rhinophrynus dorsalis
GTGTACGTAGCAGTGCAGACAAGTCTCTCCTGTGTAATCAGTCTGAGGTCCTGTGTACGTATCAGTGCAGAAAAGTCTCTCCTGTGTAATCAGTCTGAGGTCCTGTGTACGTATCAGTACAGACAAGTCTCTCCTGTGTAATCAGTCTGAGGTCCTGTGTACGTATCAGTGCAGACAAGTCTCTCCTGTGTAATCAGTCTGAGGTCCTGTGTACGTATCAGTGCAGACAAGTCTCTCCTGTGTAATCAGTCTGAGGTCCTGTGTACGTATCAGTACAGACAAGTCTCTCCTGTGTAATCAGTCTGAGGTCCTGTGTACGTATCAGTGCAGACAAGTCTCTCCTGTGTAATCAGTCTGAGGTCCTGTGTACGTATCAGTGCAGACAAGTCTCTCCCGTGTAATCAGTCTGAGGTCCTGTGTACGTATCAGTACAGACAAGTCTCTCCTGTGTAATCAGTCTGAGGTCCTGTGTACGTATCAGTGCAGACAAGTCTCTCCCGTGTAATCAGTCTGAGGTCCTATGTACGTATCAGTGCAGACAAGTCTCTCCTGTGTAATCAGTCTGAGGTCCTGTGTACATATCAGTGCAGACAAGTCTCTCCTGTGTAATCAGTCTGAGGTCCTGTGTACGTATCAGTGCAGACAAGTCTCTCCTGTGTAATCAGTCTGAGGTCCTGTGTACGTATCAGTGCAGACAAGTCTCTCCTGTGTAATCAGTCTGAGGTCCTGTGTACGTATCAGTGCAGACAAGTCTCTCCTGTGTAATCAGTCTGAGGTCCTGTGTACGTATCAGTGCAGACAAGTCTCTCCTGTGTAATCAGTCTGAGGTCCTGTGTACGTATCAGTGCAGACAAGTCTCTCCTGTGTAATCAGTCTGAGGTCCTGTGTACATATCAGTGCAGACAAGTCTCTCCTGTGTAATCAGTCTGAGGTCCTGTGTACGTATCAGTGCAGACAAGTCTCTCCTGTGTAATCAGTCTGAGGTCCTGTGTATGTATCAGTGCAGACAAGTCTCTCCTGTGTAATCAGTCTGAGGTCCTGTGTACGTATCAGTGCAGACAAGTCTCTCCTGTGTAATCAGTCTGAGGTCCTGTGTACATATCAGTGCAGACAAGTCTCTCCTGTGTAATCAGTCTGAGGTCCTGTGTACGTATCAGTGCAGACAAGTCTCTCCTGTGTAATCAGTCTGAGGTCCTGTGTACTTATCAGTGCAGACAAGTCTCTCCTGTGTAATCAGTCTGAGGTCCTGTGTACGTATCAGTGCAGAAAAGTCTCTCCTGTGTAATCAGTCTGAGGTCCTGTGTACGTATCAGTGCAGACAAGTCTCTCCTGTGTAATCAGTCTGAGGTCCTGTGTACGTATCAGTACAGACAAGTCTCTCCTGTGTAATCAGTATGAGGTCCTGTGTATGTATCAGTGCAGACAAGTCTCTCCTGTGTAATCAGTCTGAGGTCCTGTGTACGTATCAGTGCAGACAAGTCTCTCCTGTGTAATCAGTCTGAGGTCCTGTGTATGTATCAGTGCAGACAAGTCTCTCCTGTGTAATCAGTCTGAGGTCTTGTGTACGTATCAGTGCAGACAAGTCTCTCCTGTGTAATCAGTCTGAGGTCCTGTGTACGTATCAGTGCAGACAAGTCTCTCCTGTGTAATCAGTCTGAGGTCCTGTGTACGTATCAGTGCAGACAAGTCTCTCCTGTGTAATCAGTCTGAGGTCCTGTGTACGTATCAGTGCAGACAAGTCTCTCCTGTGTAATCAGTCTGAGGTCCTGTGTACGTATCAGTGCAGACAAGTCTCTCCTGTGTAATAAGTCTGAGGTCTTGTGTACGTATCAGTGCAGACAAGTCTCTCCTGTGTAATCAGTCTGAGGTCCTGTGTACGTATCAGTGCAGACAAGTCTCTCCTGTGTAATCAGTCTGAGGTCCTGTGTACGTATCAGTGCAGACAAGTCTCTCCTGTGTAATCAGTATGAGGTCCTGTGTATGTATCAGTGCAGACAAGTCTCTCCTGTGTAATCAGTCTGAGGTCCTGTGTACGTATCAGTGCAGACAAGTCTCTCCTGTGTAATCAGTCTGAGGTCCTGTGTACGTATCAGTGCAGACAAGTCTCTCCTGTGTAATCAGTCTGAGGTCCTGTGTACGTATCAGTGCAGACAAGTCTCTCCCGTGTAATCAGTCTGAGGTCCTGTGTACATATCAGTACAGACAAGTCTCTCCTGTGTAATCAGTCTGAGGTCCTGTGTACGTATCAGTACAGACAAGTCTCTCCTGTGTAATCAGTCTGAGGTCCTGTGTACTTATCAGTGCAGACAAGTCTCTCCTGTGTAATCAGTCTGAGGTCCTGTGTACGTATCAGTGCAGACAAGTCTCTCCTGTGTAATCAGTCTGAGGTCCTGTGCACGTATCAGTGCAGACAAGTCTCTCCTGTGTAATCAGTCTGAGGTCCTGTGTACGTATCAGTGCAGACAAGTCTCTCCTGTGTAATCAGTCTGAGGTCCTGTGTACGTATCACTGTGGTTCAGTGCAGGACTGTGTTGAACAGGGAGATCCCTATTACCACATCACACAGTCCTGTACTGAACAGGGAGATCCCTATCACCACATCACACAGCCCTGTACTGAACAGGGAGATCCCTATCACCACATCACACAGTCCTGTACTGAACAGGGAGATCCCTATCACCACATCACACAGCCCTGTACTGAACAGGGAGATCCCTATCACCACATCACACAGTCCTGCACTGAACAGGGAGATCCCTATCACCACATCACACAGTCCTGTACTGAACAGGGAGATCCCTATTACCACATCACACAGTCCTGCACTGAACAGGGAGATCCCTATTACCACATCACACAGTCCTGTACTGAACACGGAGATCCCTATTACCACATCACACAGACCTGCACTGAACAGGGAGATCCCTATCACCACATCACACAGTCCTGTACTGAACAGGGAGATCCCTATTACCACATCACACAGTCCTGTACTGAACAGGGAGATCCCTATTACCACATCACACAGTCCTGCACTGAACAGGGAGATCCCTATTACCACATCACACAGTCCTGTACTGAACAGGGAGATCCCTATTACCACATCACACAGTCCTGCACTGAACAGGGAGATCCCTATCACCACATCGCACAGTCCTGTACTGAACAGGGAGATCCCTATTACCACATCGCACAGTCCTGCACTGAACAGGGAGATCCCTATTACCACATCACACAGTCCTGCACTGAACAGGGAGATCCCTATTACCACATCACACAGTCCTGCACTGAACAGGGAGATCCCTATTACCACATCACATAGTCCTGCACTGAACAGGGAGATCCCTATCACCACATCACACAGTCCTGCACTGAACAGGGAGATCCCTATCACCACATCACACAGTCCTGTACTGAACAGGGAGATCCCTATTACCACATCACACAGTCCTGTACTGAACAGGGAGATCCCTATCACCACATCACACAGCCCTGTACTGAACAGGGAGATCCCTATCACCACATCACACAGTCCTGTACTGAACAGGGAGATCCCTATTACCACATCACACAGTCCTGCACTGAACAGGGAGATCCCTATCACCACATCACACAGTCCTGTACTGAACAGGGAGATCCCTATTACCACATCACACAGTCCTGCACTGAACAGGGAGATCCCTATTACCACATCACACAGTCCTGTACTGAACAGGGAGATCCCTATTACCACATCACACAGTCCTGCACTGAACAGGGAGATCCCTATTACCACATCACACAGTCCTGTACTGAACAGGGAGATCCCTATTACCACATCACACAGTCCTGCACTGAACAGGGAGATCCCTATCACCACATCACACAGTCCTGTACTGAACAGGGAGATCCCTATTACCACATCACACAGTCCTGCACTGAACAGGGAGATCCCTATTACCACATCACACAGTCCTGTACTGAACAGGGAGATCCCTATCACCACATCACACAGCCCTGTACTGAACAGGGAGATCCCTATTACCACATCACACAGTCCTGTACTGAACAGGGAGATCCCTATCACCACATCACACAGTCCTGTACTGAACAGGGAGATCCCTATCACCACATCACACAGTCCTGTACTGAACAGGGAGATCCCTATTACCACATCACACAGTCCTGTACTGAACAGGGAGATCCCTATTACCACATCACACAGTCCTGCACTGAACAGGGAGATCCCTATTACCACATCACACAGTCCTGCACTGAACAGGGAGATCCCTATTACCACATCACACAGTCCTGTACTGAACAGGGAGATCCCTATCACCACATCACACAGTCCTGTACTGAACAGGGAGATCCCTATTACCACATCACACAGTCCTGTACTGAACAGGGAGATCCCTATTACCACATCACACAGTCCTGTACTGAACAGGGAGATCCCTATTACCACATCACACAGTCCTGTACTGAACAGGGAGATCCCTATTACCACATCACACAGTCCTGCACTGAACAGGGAGATCCCTATTACCACATCACACAGTCCTGTACTGAACAGGGAGATCCCTATTACCACATCACACAGTCCTGCACTGAACAGGGAGATCCCTATCACCACATCACACAGTCCTGTACTGAACAGGAAGATCCCTATCACCACATCACACAGCCCTGTACTGAACAGGGAGATCCCTATCACCACATCACACAGTCCTGCACTGAACAGGGAGATCCCTATCACCACATCACACAGTCCTGTACTGAACAGGGAGATCCCTATCACCACATCACACAGTCCTGTACTGAACAGGGAGATCCCTATCACCACATCACACAGTCCTGCACTGAACAGGGAGATCCCTATCACCACATCACACAGTCCTGCACTGAACAGGGAGATCCCTATTACCACATCACACAGTCCTGTACTGAACAGGGAGATCCCTATTACCACATCACACAGTCCTGTACTGAACAGGGAGATCCCTATTACCACATCACACAGTCCTGTACTGAACAGGGAGATCCCTATTACCACATCACACAGTCCTGTACTGAACAGGGAGATCCCTATTACCACATCACACAGTCCTGTACTGAACAGGGAGATCCCTATCACCACATCACACAGTCCTGCACTGAACAGGGAGATCCCTATTACCACATCACACAGTCCTGTACTGAACAGGGAGATCCCTATTACCACCATCACACAGTCCTGCACTGAACAGGGAGATCCCTATCACCACATCACACAGCCCTGCACTGAACAGGGAGATCCCTATCACCACATCACACAGTCCTGCACTGAACAGGAAGATCCCTATCACCACATCACACAGTCCTGTACTGAACAGGGAGATCCCTATTACCACATCACACAGTCCAGTACTGAACAGGGAGATCCCTATCACCACATCACACAGTCCTGTACTGAACAGTGAGATCCCTATTACCACATCACACAGTCCTGTACTGAACAGGGAGATCCCTATTACCACATCACACAGTCCTGTACTGAACAGGGAGATCCCTATCACCACATCACACAGTCCTGCACTGAACAGGGAGATCACTATTACCACATCACACAGTCCTGTACTGAACAGGGAGATCCCTATTACCACATCACACAGTCCTGTACTGAACAGGGAGATCCCTATTACCACATCACACAGTCCTGTACTGAACAGGGAGATCCCTATTACCACATCACACAGTCCTGTACTGAACAGGGAGATCCCTATTACCACATCACACAGTCCAGTACTGAACAGGGAGATCCCTATCACCACATCACACAGTCCTGCACTGAACAGGGAGATCCCTATCACCACATCACACAGTCCTGTACTGAACAGGGAGATCCCTATTACCACATCACACAGTCCTGTACTGAACAGGGAGATCCCTATTACCACATCACACAGTCCTGCACTGAACAGGGAGATCCCTATCACCACATCACACAGTCCTGTACTGAACAGGGAGATCCCTATTACCACATCACACAGTCCTGCACTGAACAGGGAGATCCCTATTACCACATCACACAGTCCTGTACTGAACAGGGAGATCCCTATTACCACATCACACAGTCCTGTACTGAACAGGGAGATCCCTATTACCACATCACACAGTCCTGTACTGAACAGGGAGATCCCTATTACCACATCACACAGTCCAGTACTGAACAGGGAGATCCCTATCACCACATCACACAGTCCTGTACTGAACAGGGAAATCCCTATTACCACATCACACAGTCCTGTACTGAACAGGGAGATCCCTATCACCACATCACACAGTCCTGTACTGAACAGGGAGATCCCTATTACCACATCACACAGTCCTGTACTGAACAGGGAGATCCCTATTACCACATCACACAGTCCTGCACTGAACAGGGAGATCCCTATCACCACATCACACAGTCCTGTACTGAACAGGGAGATCCCTATTACCACATCACACAGTCCTGTACTGAACAGGGAGATCCCTATCACCACATCACACAGTCCTGCACTGAACAGGGAGATCCCTATCACCACATCACACAGTCCTGTACTGAACAGGGAGATCCCTATCACCACATCACACAGTCCTGCACTGAACAGGGAGATCCCTATTACCACATCACACAGTCCTGTACTGAACAGGGAGATCCCTATCACCACATCACACAGACCTGCACTGAACAGGGAGATCCCTATTACCACATCACACAGTCCTGCACTGAACAGGGAGATCCCTATCACCACATCACACAGTCCTGCACCGAACAGGGAGATCCCTATTACCACATCACACAGTCCTGCACTGAACAGGGAGATCCCTATCACCACATCACACAGTCCTGCACTGAACAGGGAGATCCCTATTACCACATCACACAGTCCTGCACTGAACAGGGAGATCCCTATTACCACATCACACAGTCCTGCACTGAACAGGGAGATCACTATCACCACATCACACAGTCCTGTACTGAACAGGGAGATCCCTATTACCACATCACACAGTCCTGCACTGAACAGGGAGATCCCTATCACCACATCACACAGTCCTGCACTGAACAGGGAGATCCCTATTACCACATCACACAGTCCTGCACTGAACAGGGAGATCCCTATTACCACATCACACAGTCCTGCACTGAACAGGGAGATCCCTATCACCACATCACACAGTCCTGCACTGAACAGGGAGATCCCTATCACCACATCACACAGTCCTGTACTGAACAGGGAGATCCCTATTACCACATCACACAGTCCTGCACTGAACAGGGAGATCCCTATCACCACATCACACAGTCCTGCACTGAACAGGGAGATCCCTATTACCACATCACACAGCCCTGTACTGAACAGGGAGATCCCTATTACCACATCACACAGTCCTGCACTGAACAGGGAGATCCCTATTACCACATCACACAGTCCTGCACTGAACAGGGAGATCCCTATTACCACATCACACAGTCCTGCACTGAACAGGGAGATCCCTATTACCACATCACACAGTCCTGTACTGAACAGGGAGATCCCTATTACCACATCACACAGTCCTGTACTGAACAGGGAGATCCCTATTACCACATCATACAGTCCTGCACTGAACAGGGAGATCCCTATTACCACATCACACAGTCCTGCACTGAACAGGGAGATCCCTATTACCACATCACACAGTCCTGTACTGAACAGGGATATCCCTATTACCACATCACACAGTCCTGTACTGAACAGGGAGATCCCTATTACCACATCACACAGTCCTGTACTGAACAGGGAGATCCCTATTACCACATCACACAGTCCTGCACTGAACAGGGAGATCCCTATTACCACATCACACAGTCCTGTACTGAACAGGGAGATCCCTATTACCACATCACACAGCTATAACCCTGTAACTGCCAAAACGCTTGGTTTTAAATGAATGCAATTGCACTTACATACAGCACAAGCTTCATTTCTATTCCGATATTTTAGAAGTACACTAAGTACATGCATAAAAACATGTCCACAATCAACATATTTGGTTTATTTGGTTACCCTCTTTTTTTCCCTCATTTTATCCACATTGTCAATATAAAAATACATGCGCATTTACATATGGCCCCAAAAGCAAGCGAACTCTCAGGAAAAAAATTACAAAAAAAACACCTAAATTAATAAAAGAGGAAAACATCACGTGACACATTTCTGCGGCCGTGGCACACACCCAAGGATGGCAGTAAGGAGGAGGCCTTTTTATTACTCTACTAAATACAAGCATAACAAAACAATGACGGGCGAGATAACGGAGATACTGCTGTCCGGTACCGACAGATACTACACTGTGTTGGCCACAAGAAGCCAAAGATCGGAGTTGTGCTTCTGAGCCACTAAGGACTTTACTGCCTGTGCAAGCGAGTGGTATCAGGATAAAGAAGAAGGGAGGTCTGCTGTTAACACCTCTGCCTCCATGGACTAACGAAGAAATCAAATGAACAAGAGACCCGAGGTAACAGATACATAGTTACATAATAAACTGGGGGACTATCGTCTGTAGTTTGAAGACGGGAGAGGAATCAAGTAAGACACATAGTATCTATTAACCTGCCTGATCTCCAACAGATCTGATTACACAAGGATCCATTCCTGCATACATGGGATATACGTCACAGTCCACGGTGGTTCTGGCTTTATGTCTCATCCGACAGCAGTTTCCAATGGTCTGAAGAAGTCATTGACTTAAATACACCAACTATATTTTAGCTCCAGAGCTTCATATTCTATATTTTTTTATTATAACGCTTAAGGACTTTTTAGTTTGTTATTATTTTGATTTTAGGATTGTTTGTGATTTTAATAAATATTGATATATACAGCCATTTGTGGCACTTTCCTATATCGTTTATATAACTGTATTGTGTTGGTCCCTTCATCGATCCATCTAGTGCTACCAGCGGTAGTTTTCCTGAAAGCTCATATCTGCAGGGGGACAACATCAACAGAGCCCGTGTAAACTGCCCCCAACCCGTCTGAAATGCTTTCTTGTTGTTTTTTTTTTTACACAAAGGAAAGCATGGGATCCACATCACTGGTGGATAGGAAGGAGATTATAATGGAGGATGAGGTTGTACAGAAGCCGTGTGGGACTTACAGGTGGGACCTCATCTATTTTTACATTTCCATCAGACGCAAAGCTGCTTGTAAGCAATGCCAAGGCCGGCAGTAACCGTTATTTCATCCGATTTCTGCGCTACAATCTCCAGACACTGCATATCACCGCGTATCAGTGTAACAAGCCCAGAAGAAAACACACATTTACCACCAGGTTTAGGGAACATACGCAGATTCACATTAGGTGGTGAAATCAGAATGATTTTTAATTATCTCTGGCAAGTGCCCCAGCTTGTGGCGCATATGAAGATCTTAGAGAGAGTGCTTGGATTTCAAGACATTTACACTGAAGGATCAATGGACCTCGCAGTGTTGATTTACAGAGACACACGTGACTGGCCCTACAGCCAAAAAGGAGGGCTGCTTCTCCATGAACACAAAGTACAGAGAGAAACTAGTCAAATTGTGGAATTCATTGCCCAGGGAGGTAGTTATGGCAGATACAATGGACACATTTAAGAGAAGATTAGATACATTCTTTCAAAAGGGAACATACAGAGTTATACTGTTTATCAGTAGGCAGATCAGGAAGGTCTGATAAAGACTAATTTAATTGGTAGCAGGAAAGCTATAAAATTCTTAGTTACTGAGGTATGAAGCGAAGGTTGAACTTGATGGACTTGTGTCTTTTTTCAACCTAATTTACTATGTTACTATGTTACTATTTTAATGGGCATGGCCCATTTTGCCAACCTGGTAAAAATGATGAGGCTGGAAGACAAAGAGTTAATGCAATTTGCATTAAGGGCCAGGTTAGCCACAGAAAAGGTTGGACTTCTGTGCAAATGTCCTCGGGGCTTTGGACGTCCCAGTTTTAAACTCTCAGCTCTGCATTATAACAAAGACATGAAAGGCGGCCACGGCTCGGAAAGGAGACGGCCTATGTCTGGCATGTCTAGGTTATTAACTCTTTCAGTGCTCATGATGCTTTGCTCTCTCCCCTGGCACCATTCAAATGGCTGAACCGAGAGGTATCATGTGACAGACTGTTTGCTCCAAGAAAATAAAGACTAAGAAAATAAATCCCCATCCATCATATAATTTACCTTCCAGTTCCATGGTCTTGATATCAGCGTTGCCCTCCATTTCATAAATCTGCCCAGAAGAGGTTTTCACTAGGTTACTCTTCATCCGTTCCACAATTGTACTGCTGTGCCAGTAAATATCCGCAGAATCCCTGAACGGTAAACAGATAAAGAGGCCATTGGAATGATTCATTCATAAGCAAAGTGTAAAAACCAACATTACAAGTCATGGTTAACCGGTGCCCTTTACATTAGCTTTTTTAACAGGGTTTACTATTGCTTTAAAATTTACAAAAAAAACAAAAACAAAAAAACGCGAATTGGGTGTGAAAAATGTAATCATGGTTGTGTTGTGACAAACAAAAAGACACACATCACAATATCTGAAACTACATTTTTATTATTTTTCAGTAAATTAACTAAAGAAACACTGAATAATTGTTCTCAATGGATAATACAGGACATTCTAACCAAAATGACATTAAGTGATGATCCGCATGTGTATCTGAATTCCTTCAGAACGTTCTTTCCTAGCACCACACAGATAAGGGGGGGGGGGGGGGGCGGTATTTTTACTGATCAATCCTTTTTTATTATTCATTCTAGCGAGGCATCTTGTCCTGAGAAAACATCTCCTCTCCCTGGGCTGACATGCGTTGCCGAGTGCTTGGCCTCATTGCACTGAGGAATTTACTATTTATAAAGTGCAGGAGAATGGAGGACTTTCAGTTTAATTGTGCCCTGCCTCCTGGGTGAAGACTTTATATACCCCAGTGTTACCTGCATCCTTCAGTCCACTAAGAGAAGAGGATTTGTTGATAAGTATAAAAATTAAAATAATCTTACTTTCTCTGGCATCTATTGAGCGATATGGCCAAAATAAGAATCTTTGAATGCAAAAATCTTTAATGTCTAAAACTTCATAAACGTATGAACAACAGAGATGATCAGCAGATGCTTGATATTTCAAAACTACACAAAATATTATGCAGCAATGGTCTCTTCTGAAGTAGGTCTGCCCTATGGCCTTCAGGAATAACAAAGTAACCACCCGCTTGACCGAAACAATGTGTAACTTGAAAACAGTGACAAAGACATCCCACAACATGAAAGCTATGCAGCACATATATTTGAACTGACTGTTTTAAGACTATGATAAAACACCGTATGGTGAAAAATGCATAAGACGATATGGGGTTTGCGCTGTGCTACCCCTATGTGACTTTTTAATCATCTTCAGTTCTGTTCAATGCCTTGCTCTTGGTTCTTCCTTGGTGCTTGATATAAGCCACTGCTGTGGCATTTTCAGATTGGATCTGAATGGGAGGTCCCTTAAGACTAAGTGATGATTGTGATGGCCCCGCGTAGGCACCCGCCTCAGTAGCGTTAGGGGGGTACCTACCAGGTCATTTACACCAGGTGGCCTCAGAAGACCACTGGACAGACCTGGGCCGTTTGCCACTGGATCTAGTTGCACCACCCAGAGGAGGAGCGGTCAACTGGATTGGAAGACCTCAAGGTACAGCCAGCCCAATGGAGAGCAGTGACCTGGGTATGGACTTGCACTTCTACCCACTGGAACAGGTCACTGCAGAGCAGGTATCATGCCCTCTGCTAAACCCTCTGCCTTGTTCTGGGGAACAGGTTCAGTCCCCTCTGCAATGGTGCCTCCTCCAGGAAGGAACTAGCCCCTCTCCCCTGGAAAAGTAACACCACCTTTAACAATGTGCTTTTGGCTACACAGGCCTGGTGTCCTCAATCCCCACGCCCCAATAACAGAGACTATACATCTGCTTCGGGGGTAAAAACAGGTCTTTCACAGCATACATTTAACTTGGGGCGACATGAATATAACAAAATATCACAATACACAGAAGACAAAACATACAACAAACATAACAGAGTATCACAATTTTGGGGTGTAGGATGGGGAAATATAATTAAAACATTCAAGAGAAACTGGAGGTACCAGAATGCAAGAGTGACATGTTTGCATACTCACAGAGGACACAGCAATGTATGTCACCAACCAATAGATGGCAGTGCACAGAACAATGCTGCTATGCTTGTCACCAACCAATAGATGGCAGCGCATAGCACAATGCTGCAATGCAAGGTTCAAGCAATAGATGGTGAGGTTGAGTTCAAAGGACTTGAGACAGGAAAAGTCCAAAGCAGATGTATTGCTGTAATGTCCATGTAATCCCACAGTCCTCATATATCACAGAGGCGTGAAAGTTTAACCTCCCGTTTCTTCACACTCCTCCCCCCTCCCAGAAAAGAGAGCAGATTGGGGTGGTCTTGTCCACACCCAACAATTCTGTCCGAAAGTAATAAGTCTTTAATAATCCTCTTGCTGAGAGAGGCCATCAGCATTGCCATGGGCTCGCCCCTGCCTGTATTGCACATCAAAACTATAAGGCTGTAAGGACAGGCTCCACCGCAGCAACCCGCCATTGTCCCCGGAGACCCTGTTGAGCCAGCACAGAGGGTTGCGATCTGTCATAACGGTAAAGTTTAACGGAAGCTAAGAAGGGGTCGCGTCACCTTCCACCGTCGTTCCCGGGTCTCTCCTTCTCGACGCCAGACTGGCGCTGTCAGATGCACCGGTCAAGCAGATCAACGGTCCGGTGGTCGACTCAAAGTAGCATCGAACCCCGGAGTAGTCGACACTACATCGAAGGGTGCGGATCGAGGAGGGGTCGACAGGGATCTCGAACAGTCGAGTGTCGTAGAACTGGAACACCAGACAGTAGAGAGTGAGGCCTCTGTTCCAGGGCTACTTTCCAGTAGTTTGCGACTCAGGTAAGCAACTGGATGTTCCTCTCCCTTGGAGTTCACCTGGCTCAGTACCGCCCCTATGCCAAACATGGAGGCATCAGTCTGTACAAGGAAACGGCAGCTAAAGTCTGGGGCAGCCAGTACGGGACCACTGCTCAGGGCCTGTTTAAGGGCGTTGAAGGCCTTGTTGCACTCCGGGGTCCATGTCCCTGAGTGGTGTAGCGCCTTCTTTGTCAGGTCTGTCAAGGTTTGGCCAAGGAGCTGTAAGAAGGGACATACTTTCTATAGTATCCATCCGTTCCCAAAAATGCAAGCACTTGTTTTTTAGTCTGGGGCACTGGCCAGTTAATAATAGTCGCTACCTTTGCAGGCTCTAGCCCTAGCTGTCCACTTCCCACCCTGTGTCCCAGGTATTGTACTTCAGCCATTCTATCTTGGCATTTGTCAGGTCGGATGGTCAACCCAGCTGCCTGAATCCAGTCCAGCACATCACCCAGGTGCTGCAGATGCTCCTCCCAGGCACGGCTGTAGATGGCTATATCATTAAGGGAGGCACAAGCATAACTTTGTGCCCCCTCAAGGTGGTGATCCAACAGCCGCTGTAATGTAGCCAGGGCATTCTTCACCCCGAAGGGCATGACCGTAAACTGGTACAGGCCAAATGGGGCAATGAATGAGGGCTTTTCTTGAGCGTCTGAGCCAAGGGGATTTGCCAGTAGCCAAGGCTAAGGTCCAGTGTTGTCAGGAAGTGGGCCCCTGACAGCCTATCTAGGAGGTCATCAACACGGGGCATAGGATAAGAGTCAGTGACGGTAATGTCATTGAGCTTCCTATAATCCACACAAAAACGGGTTGTTCCATCCTTTTTGACCACTAGGGCTACAGGAGATGCCGAGGGACTATTGGAAGGCTGGATGATACACAGGGCACGCATGTCGGCAATTTCAGCCTCCATGTGTGGTCGTACTGCCTCCGGTTCCCGGTAAGGTAGCTGTCTGAGGGCACGATGACCTGTTGTGTTGACTGTGTGTTGAGTCAGATGGGTTGTACCAGGCAGAGGGGAGAACATAGCAGCCCTACTCTCTAGGATCTGTTGAACCTGCTGTCTGGCGTTCAGTCCCAACTGGGGGTTCACCCCCACCTGATCGAGTGAAGTGGCTCGATGGGTGTTGGCAAGGAAGTCAGGGAGGGTCTTGCCCTCTTGCTTTCCCTTGGGGGGGGGTACAGATAGCAGCCACGGCCTCTGGACGCTCAACATACTCTTTGAGCATGTTAATATGGTATGTACGATGTAGTCGACTAGGAGGGTCCCTAACTACGACATATGTGGTATTATTCAGCCGCTGGACAACTGTCCAAGGGCCTGCCCACTCAGCCTGGAATTTGTTCTTAGTGACTGGCATCAAGGCAAGCACCCTCTGGCCTACGTGGATCTCCCTATACCTCGCCTTCCGGTCATACCAGACTTTCTGCTTAGTCTGGGCCTCTCAGAGGTTATTCACTGATACCTCCATAAGGGTCTATAACTTCTCCCAAAGTGCTAGCACATAGGGAATTACTGGGGTCTCTTCAGAAGTACACCATCCTTCCCAATATTCCCTAAGTAACTCCAAACATGCCCGCACCTTATACCCGTATTGTAGCTCAAAGGGCGAGAAGCCAGTGGATTCCTGTGGCACTTCTCTATACGCAAAGAGCAAGTGCGGCAGGAAATGCTCCCAATCTGAATCAGTGTCTACAAACAATTTTATCATTCCCTTGAGTGTCCCATTAAAGCGTTCGCAGAGACCATTAGTCTGGGGGTGATAGGGGGCCGTCTGGATGGGTCGGACGCCACACAGCTCCCAAATCTATTGCAGCAGTTATGACACAAACTGGGGGCCCCTGTCTGACAGGACCTCGCTTGGGAATCCTACTCGGGTAAAGATGCTTACCAGGGCATCAGCAACCTTCTCTGCAGATATGGAAGATAGTGACACCGCCTCGGGATACCGGGTAGCGTAATCTACCACAGTTAGTATATACCTTTTACCGGAGCGGCTAGGCTTGGCAAGTAGGTCAATGATATCCACCGCTACATGCTGGAAGGGTTCCCTAATGATGGGAAGGGGATGGAGGAGCATTCGGGAACGATCACCAGACTTTCCAACCTGCTGGCAGATGTCACAGGAGCGGCAAAAGTTAACCACCTCCCGTGATGCCCCAGGCCAAAAGAAGGTCTGCAGCAGGCGGTGCAGGGTGCGCCTCTTCTAGAGATGCCTTGCCAGGGGGATTTCATGAGCTAATCTAAGTAGTGCCTCATGGTAAGGTCTGGGGACTAGCAGCTGCTTCCTACTGTCCCATGGGCGGTTATGGTCCTGGTTACCTGTGAGCCTATATAGAAGTCCCTTCTCCCACACTGTCTGGTCCCCTGCACTCCCTTGGTTACCGGAGTCTGCACGGGCACACAAGGAAGCTAATGAGGGGTCTGTCCTAATTAACTGTCTGAAGTCAGTGGGCTGAGCCCATGTCAGGGAAAGGAAGTCATCAGTCTGGGATGGCACTGGGCCCCTACTCACGGCTTTGGGTGCATCAGGTTCGACACCCATAGACCTAGGGGCCACTGCAACTGGTGAAGGCCATTGATAGATTGTCGGTGGGTGTGGCTGCGGGTCACTGGAGCTACTTCCTTGGGTAGATAATGACTAGACACTGTCCCAAAGTCATTACCTAATAATACATCAGCTGGGATCTGGTCCATGATCCGGACCTCAAAAAACCCACGGTCGGTACCCCAATCTAAATGCACCTTGGCTATTGGCAAAACATGCTGCTGCCCTCCAGCGACCAGGACGGATACTCCTTTGGGTAAGAGAGCACTGTGGGGCACACAGCCGGGCTTGTCAAGGGTGAGGGTAACCTCAGAACCTTGGAGACCATTTGCTGTGCATCTATTAATTTGTACATTCTGACGGTGCCGCCACCTGTTATCCCGGTGGGGCTGCTGTATGGAAGCTACCCTATAGGCCTCATCAGTATCCTCGGCCAAAGGGTAGGCTGAGTATTTGTGGTAACAGAATCCTTTACAAACCCAGAAAGGGAAGTGGGGACAGGGATGCTCTCTGTCATGGGAAGGTCAAGGCAGTGGACCTGCTTTGGGGGGGGTCTGCAATTCCTGGGGCACTCAGCTGCACAGTGCCCCACCTGTTGACACAAATAGCAACGCCGGTCCACCTTTGTCTCGGACTACTGGGCACTGACCAGGGCTGGGGGCACTCTCCTCATATGTACTTGAGTCCATAAAGGTGGTGGAGGGGGGAGTGGGAGGCACAGGCTTAGGGCTGGCCAGGCGGCTTTCAATATACTGGCCAGCTAGCCGGGTGCCCTCTGCTAGAGTACGGTGCCATTGCCTCTGCTGGACCCAGCCTCGGACAGGTTTCTGTTGTTGGAGGTTGAGTCTCGCACCTGGTCTACTTCCTCTTGTACTTGCAGCATGACCTCCACCATGGCACCCTCAGAGATGGGTGTGGGCAAGTAAGCCAGTCTCTCCCGCATTCTGTGCTGAAAGGGAGTTTCTGTTCTCTGCAGTGGATCTGGGGCCCCAGCTATGCCAGGCTCCCCATCCATTTGGATCAGCTAGGCAACAAGCTCAGGTTTGCGATTCTGACCTGGTTCGGACCCTCGGGCTGTGATGAGCTCCCTCAAACACGGAACAGTTAACTGTTCATAAACGTCTTCCATCTAGGGCTCTGGCTGTGCTCTCCTCTGAACCTCCCGATACAGGTGAATCACGGTGGTGGTATGGACTCTGTAGTGCAGAGATCCCACTGCTGACACCAATGTGACGGCCCCGCGCAGGCACCCGCCCCAGTAGCATTAGAGGGGTACCTACCAGGTCATTTACACCGGACCGGCCTCAGAGGACCACCGGACTGACCTGGGCCATTTGCCACTGAATCTAGCTGCACCACCCAGAGGTGGAGCGGTCAACCGGATTGGAAGACCTCCAGGTACAGCCAGCCCAGTGGAGAGCAGTGACCTGGGTAGGGACTCGCACTTCTACCCACTGGAACAGATCACTGCAGAGCAGGTATCCCCTCTGCTGACGCTAAACCCTCTGCCTTGTTCTGGGGAACAGGTTCAGTCCCCTCTACAACAGCACCTCCTCCAGGAAGGAACTAGCCCCTCTGCCCCGGTAAAACAACACCACCTTCAACAAGACGCTTTTGGCTACACAGGCCTGGTGTCAGCAATCCCCACGCCCCAATAACATAAATCAAATACCTGCTTCAGGGGTAAAAACACACATACCTAAGTGTAATGAAATGAAATACCAGGTCTTTCACAGCATACATTTAACTTGGGGCGACATGAGTATAACAAATATCACAATACACTGAAGACAAAACATACAACAAACATAACAGAGTATCACAATTTTGGGGTGTAGGATGGGGGAATATAATTAAAACATTCAAGAGAAACTGGAGGTACCAGAATGCAACAGTGAAATATTTGCATATTCACGGGACACAGCAATGTATGTCACCAACCAATAGATGGCAATGCACCAAACAATGCTGCTATGCTTGTCACCAACCAATAGATGGCAGTGCATAGCACATTGATGCAGTGCAAGGTTCAACCAATAGATGGCAAGGTTGAGTTCAAAGGACTTGAGATAGGTAAAGTCCATAGCAGACATTGCTGTAATGTCCATGTAATTACACAGTCCTCATATCACAGGGCCATGAAAGTTTAACCTCCCATTTCGTCACAATGATAGCCTTGTATATACAGTTAGTTATAGAGTGTTGATATAAAGAATTGCTTCAGTCTCTGACCACTGACCTTGAGAAAATGGAGGATTACACACTTTCCCCCCCAGCTGAACAGACTGGTATCACCACTTTCCTACTTACTATGGAGAAGAAACAGCTCTTCTGACCAGACCCGGTAAATAGGTTATTTACCTGGGTCTTGTCAGAAGCAACATATACTCAGGTCTAGTCAGAAGTGCAACTTACCAGGGTCTAACCTGAAGTGCAATTTACCAGGGTCTAGTCAGAAGCATTATTTACCTGGGTCTAAACAGAAAATCTATTTCCCAGTTCTAGTCAGAAGCGTTATTTACCAAGGTCTAGTCAGAAGCGCTATTTACATGGGTCTTCTCAGAAGCGCCATATACTCAGGTTTAGTCAGAAGCACAATTTATCAGGTATAGTCAGAAGTGTTATACCTGGAGCCATCTACCCAGGATTAGTCAGGAGAGCCTTCTACCTGGAATTAGCCAGGAGAGCCATCTACCTAGGATTAGTCAGGAGAGCCATCTACCTACCTAGGATTAGTCAGGAGAGTCATCTACCCAGGATTAGTCAGGAGGGCCATCTACCTACTATTAGTCAGGAGAGCCATCTACCTACCTAGGATTAGTCAGGAGAGTCATCTACCTACCCAGGATTAGTCAGAGGAGTCATCTACATAGCCAGGATTAGTCAGGAGAATCATCTACCCAGGATTAGTCAGGAGAATCATCTACCCAGGATTAGTCAGGAGAGACATCTACATAGTATTAATCAGGAGAGTCATCTACCCAGGATTAGTCAGGAGAGCCATCTACCTAGGATTAGTCAGGAGAGCCATCTACCTACCTAGGATTAGTCAGAAGATTCATCTACCTACCCAGGATTAGTCAGGAGAGTCATCTACCTAGGATTAGTCAGGAGAGTCATCTACCTACCCAGGATTAGTCAGGAGAATCATCTATCCAGGATTAGTCAGAAGAGTCATCTACATAGTATTAATCAGGAGAGCCATCTACCCAGGATTAGTCAGGAGAGACATCTACCTAGGGTTAGTCAGGAGAGTCATCTACCTACCCAGGATTAGTCAGAAGAGTCATCTACCCAGGATTAGTCAGGAGGGCCATCTACCTACCTAGGATTAGTCAGGAGAGTCATCTACCTAGGATTAGTCAGGAGAGCCATCTACCTACCTAGGATTTGTCAGGAGAGTCATCTACCTACCCAGGATTATTCAGAAGAGTCATCTACCTACCCAGGATTAGTCAGAAGAATCATCTACCCAGGATTAGTCAGGAGAATCATCTACCCAGGATTAGTCAGAAGATTCATCTACCTAGGATTAGTCAGGAGAGTCATCTACCTACCCAGGATTAGTCAGGAGAATCATATACCCAGGATTAGTCAGGAGAGACATCTACCCAGGATTAGTCAGAAGAGTCATCTACCTAGCCAGGATTAGTCAGAAGAGTCATCTACCCAGGATTAGTCAGGAGAGCCATCTACCTACCCAGGATTAGTCAGAAGATTCATCTACACAGGATTAGTCAGGAGAGCCATCTACCTACCCAGGATTAGTCAGAAGATTCATCTACCTAGGATTAGTCAGGAGAGTCATCTACCTACCCAGGATTAGTCAGGAGAGTCATCTACCTAGAAATAGTCAGGAGAGCCATCTACCTACCCAGGATTAGTCAGGAGAGTCATCTATCTAGAATTAGTCAGGAGAGCCATCTATCCAGGATTAGTCAGGAGAGCCATCTACCTAGGATTAGTCAGGAGAGTCATCTACCTACCCAGGATTAGTCAGGAGAGTCATCTACCTAGAAATAGTCAGGAGAGCCATCTACCTACCCAGGATTAGTCAGGAGAGTCATCTATCTAGAATTAGTCAGGAGAGCCATCTATCCAGGATTAGTCAGGAGAGCCATCTACCTAGGATTAGTCAGGAGAGTCATCTACCCAGGATTAGTCAGGAAAGTCATCTACCTAGGATTAATCAGAGGCATTATGTACGCTTGTTTAATCATAGTCCTACTTACATTCTTTTCCCCTCCAGACACACCCCACTTTTCAACGGTTTCACAATCCACTCGCTCAGGATAATCTTCTCCTGTGTTTGGGAGAAATATGAAGAACATTGTGGTTATTATCTGTATGGAAATATATATACAAAGTGTTGAACGAAATATTAAGTATTTAACCCACTGAATGCCAGGGGCAGGGTGCAAAGTTGCCACTTGGAGATCATATTAATTTAGAACATTTTCCCTCTGACAAATGTATCCAAGGGTTGGCAACCCTACCGCTGTACTACATATGCCAAGACAGACCGCCAACTCCTGGCAGAGGCCTGTGAATGGACTGGCATGGAAGCACAGTTCTACCAGTTAACCCGTTAACACCAGATGACATGCCAGGACTGTCAGAGGAATCAATCTTTAAACCATCTAAATGCCAGAGAGGTATACAAAGCATTGAAATGCAATGAATGGGATACCTCTGTCTGGCACTCAAAAGGTTTAGAACAGATGACGGTCCCGGTATATCATGACTTAGTCATCACAGCACACCTCAGGGCGTACTGTGATCATGCCGGGGAGGCTGTAACTGACCAGGACAGGTGAAGTCCGTTTCAGCCTCCCCTTGATACCTCATCACACGTGATCACTGCTACAGCAATCACATGTGTAGGTGGAGCCCCATGACAACGGCGTTGAGTGTAAAAATCACTGTCACTGATCCCTGCCTCACTCTTCCTCACTGTGATCGTGAGAAAGAGAGAAGCAAAGAACAGAGGTCCTAACAGGAGAAAATGGCCAAAGACCGGAGCATTTTGTTTTAAATTGGTGGTGCTAGGGGTAGGTCATTTTATTGACCCCTGGTGTTCTTCAACACCTGCATCAGGATCAGGGCTCAGCCTTCAGCACCCAGACTAAGTAGAGTTCCCCGGCCGTGGCTGCAGCCACATTCTGGGATGGACTCAGCTTCTCCTGTCCTATCCCTGATTTTTCAGATGACTAAGTGAAGGGCGTGAATAAAGGTTCAGACTATTCTCCATCACTCATTTGGAAGAAACAAACCGGCTCAATGTTGCCGGAGCCCCAGTAGAAAATACATGTACTGTACGGATTTTAGGGGAAAACAGGGATTATGAGACTGTAATGTCGTATTTCTTTAGATATCATTTATATCTAACAAAATTCCTGAGGGGGCTGAATATGTGTTGTACTTTATAAAAATGTTGCTTGGAATGTGTGTCTTGTTTTCAATGTATCTGTGTTAGTCTGCTGGTCACATCAGGGATTCTCTTCAGGCCAAGCACCAAAGTGTCTGTAGGTGACACGGAAACAATGCCCTGAGAGAATGCAGACTAGCTTTGGTCATCCATTGTTTGTGAGATCTGGCACCAGATGAGGGTGAGAACAAAGAAGGGGAATGGAACAGATTGTAGGAATCTTCCCCTACAGGTCAAGATACAGGCAATTCCGTGACTGGCGGATTTGCATTTCCCTCCCAGATCCAGGTTCCTGATTGCTCCTCTTCCACTCTGAGCTATCCAGGGGAGAATACATTGTTGTATCAGACTCAGGGTTCCAGAAGCCTCAGTATAAAGAGTGGGTCATGCCTGCGGAAGGAAGAGAAGTTCTTGGTTTGTATACTTGGCAGACCTCTATATAGGTCAGGCCTACATCCCATGTTGGTGATCTGCTGTAAATAGAAGTTCCAGTTGATAAATTCAGCCCAGTGTACATTCCTAAACAAGAACCCAAGGAGTGGCTCCGTTGATCAGATGAGCACTTGCCAACCACTAGGAATCAGGACATGACTTCCTGCCTGGCACACGACTCACTGTCCTCCCACTGGGAATCAGGACATGACTTCCTGCCTGGCACACATCTCACTCTCCTCCCACTGGGAATAAGGAAATTACTTCCTGCCTGGCACACATCTCACTCTCCTCCCACTGGGAATAAGGAAATCACTTCCTGCCTGGCACACATCTCACTCTCCTCCCACTGGGAATAAGGAAATTACTTCCTGCCTGGCACACATCTCACTCTCCTCCCATCTCACTCTCCTCCCACTGGGAATAAGGAAATCACTTCCTGCCTGGCACACACCTCACTCTCCTCCCACTGGGAATAAGGAAATCACTTCCTGTCTGGCACACATCTCACTCTCCTCCCACTGGGAATAAGGAAATCACTTCCTGCCTGGCACACACCTCACTCTCCTCCCACTGGGAATAAGGAAATCACTTCCTGCCTGGCACACACCTCACTCTCCTCCCACTGGGAATAAGGAAATCACTTCCTGCCTGGCACACAATTCACTCTTCTCCCACTGGGAATAAGGAAATCACTTCCTGCCTGGCACACACCTCACTCTCCTCCCACTGGGAATAAGGAAATACCTTCCTGCCTGGCACACATCGTGTTCTCCTCCCAATGGGAATAAGGAAATCATTCCTGCCTGGCACACACCTCACTCTCCTCCCACTGGGAATAAGGAAATCACTTCCTGTCTGGCACACACCTCACTCTCCTCCCACTGGGAATAAGGAAATCACTTCCTGCCTGGCACACACCTCACTCTCCTCCCACTGGGAATAAGGAAATCACTTCCTGCCTGGCACACATCTCACTCTCCTCCCACTGGGAATAAGGAAATGACTTCCTGCCTGGCACACGTCTCACTCTCCTCCCACTGGGAATAAGGAAATCACTTCCTGCCTGGCACACATCTCACTCTCCTCTCACATCTCACTCTCCTCCCACTGGGAATAAGGAAATCACTTCCTGCCTGGCACACATCTCACTCTCCTCCCACTGGGAATAAGGAAATCACTTCCTGCCTGGCACACATCTCACTCTCCTCCCACTGGGAATAAGGAAATCACTTCCTGCCTGGCACACATCTCACTCTCCTCCCACTGGGAATAAGGAAATCACTTCCTGTCTGGCACACACCTCACTCTCCTCCCACTGGGAATAAGGAAATCACTTCCTGCCTGGCACACATCTCACTCTCCTCCCACTGGGAATAAGGAAATCACTTCCTGCCTGGCACACACCTCACTCTCCTCCCACTGGGAATAAGGAAATCACTTCCTGCCTGGCACACATCTCACTCTCCTCCCACTGGGAATAAGGAAATGACTTCCTGCCTGGCACACGTCTCACTCTCCTCCCACTGGGAATAAGGAAATTACTACCTGCCTGGCACACATCACACTCTTCTCCCACTGGGAATAAGGAAATCACTTCCTGCCTGGCACACATCTCACTCTCCTCCCACTGGGAATAAGGAAATTACTTCCTGCCTGGCACACATCTCACTCACCTCCCACTGGGAATAAGGAAATCACTTCCTGCCTGGCACACATCTCACTCTCCTCCCACTGGGAATAAGGAAATGACTTCCTGTCTGGCACACATCTCACTCTCCTCCCAGTGGGAATAAGGAAATCACTTCCTGCCTGGCACACACCTCACTCTCCTCCCACTGGGAATAAGGAAATTACTTCCTGCCTGGCACACATCTCACTCTCCTCCCACTGGGAATAAGGAAATCACTTCCTGCCTGGCACACATCTCACTCTCCTCCCACTGGGAATAAGGAAATTACTTCCTGCCTGGCACACATCTCACTCTCCTCCCATCTCACTCTCCTCCCACTGGGAATAAGGAAATCACTTCCTGCCTGGCACACACCTCACTCTCCTCCCACTGGGAATAAGGAAATCACTTCCTGCCTGGCACACATCTCACTCTCCTCCCACTGGGAATAAGGAAATGACTTCCTGCCTGGCACACGTCTCACTCTCCTCCCACTGGGAATAAGGAAATTACTACCTGCCTGGCACACATCTCACTCTCCTCCCACTGGGAATAAGGAAATCACTTCCTGCCTGGCACACATCTCACTCTCCTCCCACTGGGAATAAGGAAATCACTTCCTGCCTGGCACACATCTCACTCTCCTCCCACTGGGAATAAGGAAATCACTTCCTGCCTGGCACACATCTCACTCTCCTCCCACTGGGAATAAGGAAATCACTTCCTGTCTGGCACACACCTCACTCTCCTCCCACTGGGAATAAGGAAATCACTTCCTGCCTGGCACACATCTCACTCTCCTCCCACTGGGAATAAGGAAATCACTTCCTGCCTGGCACACACCTCACTCTCCTCCCACTGGGAATAAGGAAATCACTTCCTGCCTGGCACACATCTCACTCTCCTCCCACTGGGAATAAGGAAATGACTTCCTGCCTGGCACACGTCTCACTCTCCTCCCACTGGGAATAAGGAAATTACTACCTGCCTGGCACACATCACACTCTTCTCCCACTGGGAATAAGGAAATCACTTCCTGCCTGGCACACATCTCACTCTCCTCCCACTGGGAATAAGGAAATTACTTCCTGCCTGGCACACATCTCACTCACCTCCCACTGGGAATAAGGAAATCACTTCCTGCCTGGCACACATCTCACTCTCCTCCCACTGGGAATAAGGAAATGACTTCCTGTCTGGCACACATCTCACTCTCCTCCCACTGGGAATAAGGAAATGACTTCCTGTCTGGCACACATCTCACTCTCCTCCCACTGGGAATAAGGAAATCACTTCCTGCCTGGCACACATCTCACTCTCCTCCCACTGGGAATAAGGAAATTACTTCCTGCCTGGCACACATCTCACTCACCTCTCACTGGGAATAAGGAAATTACTTCCTGCCTGGCACACATCTCACTCTCCTCCCACTGGGAATAAGGAAATGACTACCTGCCTGGCACACATCACACTCTTCTCCCACTGGGAATAAGGAAATCACTTCCTGCCTGGCACACATCTCACTCTCCTCCCACTGGGAATAAGGAAATTACTTCCTGCCTGGCACACATCTCACTCTCCTCTCACATCTCACTCTCCTCCCACTGGGAATAAGGAAATCACTTCCTGCCTGGCACACACCTCACTCTCCTCCCACTGGGAATAAGGAAAGGACTTCCTGCCTGGCACACATCTCACTCACCTCTCACTGGGAATAAGGAAATGACTTCCTGCCTGGCACACACCTCACTCTCCTCCCACTGGGAATAAGGAAATCACTTCCTGCCTGGCACACATCTCACTCTCCTCCCACTGGGAATAAGGAAATGACTTCCTGCCTGGCACACATCTCACTCTCCTCCCACTGGGAATAAGGAAATGACTTCCTGCCTGGCACACACCTCACTCTCCTCCCACTGGGAATAAGGAAATCACTTCCTGTCTGGCACACACCTCACTCTCCTCCCACTGGGAATAAGGAAATTACTTCCTGCCTGGCACACGTCTCACTCTCCTCCCACTGGGAATAAGGAAATCACTTCCTGCCTGGCACACATCTCACTCTCCTCCCACTGGGAATAAGGAAATCACTTCCTGCCTGGCACACGTCTCACTCTCCTCCCACTGGGAATAAGGAAAGGACTTCCTGCCTGGCACACATCTCACTCTCCTCCCACTGGGAATAAGGAAATCACTTCCTGCCTGGCACACACCTCACTCTCCTCCCACTGGGAATAAGGAAATCACTTCCTGCCTGGCACACATCTCACTCTCCTCCCACTGGGAATAAGGAAATGACTTCCTGCCTGGCACACATCTCACTCTCCTCCCACTGGGAATAAGGAAATCACTTCCTGCCTGGCACACATCTCACTCTCCTCCCACTGGGAATAAGGAAATTACTTCCTGCCTGGCACACATCTCACTCTCCTCCCATCTCACTCTCCTCCCACTGGGAATAAGGAAATCACTTCCTGCCTGGCACACACCTCACTCTCCTCCCACTGGGAATAAGGAAATCACTTCCTGTCTGGCACACATCTCACTCTCCTCCCACTGGGAATAAGGAAATCACTTCCTGCCTGGCACACACCTCACTCTCCTCCCACTGGGAATAAGGAAATCACTTCCTGCCTGGCACACACCTCACTCTCCTCCCACTGGGAATAAGGAAATCACTTCCTGCTTGGCACACATCTCACTCTCCTCCCACTGGGAATAAGGAAATCACTTCCTGCCTGGCACACATCTCACTCTCCTCCCACTGGGAATAAGGAAATCACTTCCTGTCTGGCACACACCTCACTCTCCTCCCACTGGGAATAAGGAAATCACTTCCTGCCTGGCACACATCTCACTCTCCTCCCACTGGGAATAAGGAAATCACTTCCTGCCTGGCACACACCTCACTCTCCTCCCACTGGGAATAAGGAAATCACTTCCTGCCTGGCACACATCTCACTCTCCTCCCACTGGGAATAAGGAAATGACTTCCTGCCTGGCACACGTCTCACTCTCCTCCCACTGGGAATAAGGAAATTACTACCTGCCTGGCACACATCACACTCTTCTCCCACTGGGAATAAGGAAATCACTTCCTGCCTGGCACACATCTCACTCTCCTCCCACTGGGAATAAGGAAATTACTTCCTGCCTGGCACACATCTCACTCACCTCCCACTGGGAATAAGGAAATCACTTCCTGCCTGGCACACATCTCACTCTCCTCCCACTGGGAATAAGGAAATGACTTCCTGTCTGGCACACATCTCACTCTCCTCCCACTGGGAATAAGGAAATGACTTCCTGTCTGGCACACATCTCACTCTCCTCCCACTGGGAATAAGGAAATGACTTCCTGTCTGGCACACATCTCACTCTCCTCCCACTGGGAATAAGGAAATCACTTCCTGCCTGGCACACATCTCACTCTCCTCCCACTGGGAATAAGGAAATTACTTCCTGCCTGGCACACATCTCACTCACCTCTCACTGGGAATAAGGAAATTACTTCCTGCCTGGCACACATCTCACTCTCCTCCCACTGGGAATAAGGAAATGACTACCTGCCTGGCACACATCACACTCTTCTCCCACTGGGAATAAGGAAATCACTTCCTGCCTGGCACACATCTCACTCTCCTCCCACTGGGAATAAGGAAATTACTTCCTGCCTGGCACACATCTCACTCACCTCTCACATCTCACTCTCCTCCCACTGGGAATAAGGAAATCACTTCCTGCCTGGCACACACCTCACTCTCCTCCCACTGGGAATAAGGAAAGGACTTCCTGCCTGGCACACATCTCACTCACCTCTCACTGGGAATAAGGAAATGACTTCCTGCCTGGCACACACCTCACTCTCCTCCCACTGGGAATAAGGAAATCACTTCCTGCCTGGCACACATCTCACTCTCCTCCCACTGGGAATAAGGAAATGACTTCCTGCCTGGCACACATCTCACTCTCCTCCCACTGGGAATAAGGAAATGACTTCCTGCCTGGCACACACCTCACTCTCCTCCCACTGGGAATAAGGAAATCACTTCCTGTCTGGCACACACCTCACTCTCCTCCCACTGGGAATAAGGAAATTACTTCCTGCCTGGCACACGTCTCACTCTCCTCCCACTGGGAATAAGGAAATCACTTCCTGCCTGGCACACATCTCACTCTCCTCCCACTGGGAATAAGGAAAACACTTCCTGCCTGGCACACGTCTCACTCTCCTCCCACTGGGAATAAGGAAAGGACTTCCTGCCTGGCACACATCTCACTCTCCTCCCACTGGGAATAAGGAAATCACTTCCTGCCTGGCACACACCTCACTCTCCTCCCACTGGGAATAAGGAAATCACTTCCTGCCTGGCACACATCTCACTCTCCTCCCACTGGGAATAAGGAAATGACTTCCTGCCTGGCACACATCTCACTCTCCTCCCACTGGGAATAAGGAAATGACTTCCTGCCTGGCACACACCTCACTCTCCTCCCACTGGGAATAAGGAAATGACTTCCTGCCTGGCACACACCTCACTCTCCTCCCACTGGGAATAAGGAAATCACTTCCTGCCTAGCACACATCTCACTCTCCTCCCACTGGGAATAAGGAAATCACTTCCTGTCTGGCACACACCTCACTCTCCTCCCACTGGGAATAAGGAAATTACTTCCTGCCTGGCACACGTCTCACTCTCCTCCCACTGGGAATAAGGAAATCACTTCCTGCCTGGCACACATCTCACTCTCCTCCCACTGGGAATAAGGAAATCACTTCCTGCCTGGCACACATCTCACTCTCCTCCCACTGGGAATAAGGAAATCACTTCCTGCCTGGCACACACCTCACTCTCCTCCCACTGGGAATAAGGAAATGACTTCCTGTCTGGCACACATCTCACTCTCCTCCCACTGGGAATAAGGAAATCACTTCCTGCCTGGCACACATCTCACTCTCCTCCCACTGGGAATAAGGAAAGGACTTCCTGCCTGGCACACACCTCACTCTCCTCCCACTGGGAATAAGGAAAGGACTTCCTGCCTGGCACACATCTCACTCTCCTCCCACTGGGAATAAGGAAATCACTTCCTGCCTGGCACACGTCTCACTCTCCTCCCACTGGGAATCAGGACATGACTTCCTGCCTGGCACACATCTCACTCTCCTCCCACTGGGAATAAGGAAATGACTTCCTGTCTGGCACACATCTCACTCTCCTCCCACTGGGAATAAGGAAATGACTTCCTGTCTGGCACACATCTCACTCTCCTCCCACTGGGAATAAGGAAATGACTTCCTGTCTGGCACACACCTCACTCTCCTCCCACTGGGAATAAGGAAATCACTTCCTGTCTGGCACACACCTCACTCTCCTCCCACTGGGAATAAGGAAATGACTTCCTGTCTGGCACACATCTCACTCTCCTCCCACTGGGAATAAGGAAATCACTTCCTGCCTGGCACACGTCTCACTCTCCTCCCACTGGGAATAAGGAAATGACTTCCTGTCTGGCACACATCTCACTCTCCTCCCACTGGGAATAAGGAAATCACTTCCTGCCTGGCACACATCTCACTCTCCTCCCACTGGGAATAAGGAAAGGACTTCCTGTCTGGCACACATCTCACTCTTCTCCCACTGGGAATAAGGAAAGGACTTCCTGCCTGGCACACGTCTCACTCTCCTCCCACTGGGAATAAGGAAATCACTTCCTGCCTGGCACACGTCTCACTCTCCTCCCACTGGGAATAAGGAAAGGACTTCCTGCCTGGCACACATCTCACTCTCCTCCCACTGCTCCAATTCTCAAGCAAACCAACTAAACAACAAGAAGAAATAAACATTCCCTACACTAGGCATTTAACCCCTTGAATGCTAGATAGGTCATCAAAGCTTGGAGAAGCAATGAAATGTAGATATATAGCAATCAAGGGGTTTTTCCCTGCGGATCACAACACAGGCCTGTCATTAGGAGTAACCCTTTGTGTATGTCCCTGGGGATCACAACACAGGCCTGTCATTAGGAGTAACCCTTTGTGTATGTCCCTGCGGATCACAACACAGGCCTGTCATTAGGAGTAACCCTTTGTGTATGTCCCTGGGGATCACAACACAGGCCTGTCATTAGGAGTAACCCTTTGTGTACGTCCCTGCGGATCACAACACAGGCCTGTCATTAGGAGTAACCCTTTGTGTATGTCCCTGCGGATCACAACACAGGCCTGTCATTAGGAGTAACCCTTTGTGTATGTCCCTGGGGATCACAACACAGGCCTGTCATTAGGAGTAACCCTTTGTGTATGTCCCTGCGGATCACAACACAGGCCTGTCATTAGGAGTAACCCTTTGTGTATGTCCCTGGGGATCACAACACAGGCCTGTCATTAGAAGTAACCCTTTGTGTATGTCCATGCGGATCACAACACAGGCCTGTCATTAGGAGTAACCCTTTGTGTATGTCCATGCGGATCACAACACAGGCCTGTCATTAGGAGTAACCCTTTGTGTATGTCCATGCGGATCACAACACAGGCCTGTCATTAGGAGTAACCCTTTGTGTATGTCCCTGCGGATCACAACACAGGCCTGTCATTAGGAGTAACCCTTTGTGTATGTCCCTGCGGATCACAACACAGGCCTGTCATTAGGAGTAACCCTTTGTGTATGTCCCTGGGGATCACAACACAAGCCTGTCATTAGGAGTAACCCTTTGTGTATGTCCCTGCGGATCACAACACAAGCCTGTCATTAGAAGTAACCCTTTGTGTATGTCCCTGGGGATCACAACACAGGCCTGTCATTAGGAGTAACCCTTTGTGTATGTCCCTGCGGATCACAACACAGGCCTGTCATTAGGAGTAACCCTTTGTGTATGTCCCTGCGGATCACAACACAGGCCTGTCATTAGGAGTAACCCTTTGTGTATGTCCCTGCGGATCACAACACAGGCCTGTCATTAGGAGTAACCCTTTGTGTATGTCCATGTGGATCACAACACAGGCCTGTCATTAGGAGTAACCCTTTGTGTACGTCCCTGCGGATCACAACACAGGCCTGTCATTAGGAGTAACCCTTTGTGTATGTCCCTGCGGATCACAACACAGGCCTGTCATTAGGAGTAACCCTTTGTGTATGTCCATGTGGATCACAACACAGGCCTGTCATTAGGAGTAACCCTTTGTGTATGTCCCTGCGGATCACAACACAGGCCTGTCATTAGGAGTAACCCTTTGTGTATGTCCCTGGGGATCACAACACAGGCCTGTCATTAGGAGTAACCCTTTGTGTATGTCCCTGCGGATCACAACACAGGCCTGTCATTAGGAGTAACCCTTTGTGTATGTCCCTGCGGATCACAACACAGGCCTGTCATTAGGAGTAACCCTTTGTGTATGTCCCTGGGGATCACAACACAGGCCTGTCATTAGGAGTAACCCTTTGTGTATGTCCCTGCGGATCACAACACAGGCCTGTCATTAGGAGTAACCCTTTGTGTATGTCCCTGCGGATCACAACACAGGCCTGTCATTAGGAGTAACCCTTTGTGTATGTCCCTGCGGATCACAACACAGGCCTGTCATTAGGAGTAACCCTTTGTGTATGTCCATGTGGATCACAACACAGGCCTGTCATTAGGAGTAACCCTTTGTGTACGTCCCTGCGGATCACAACACAGGCCTGTCATTAGGAGTAACCCTTTGTGTATGTCCCTGCGGATCACAACACAGGCCTGTCATTAGGAGTAACCCTTTGTGTATGTCCATGTGGATCACAACACAGGCCTGTCATTAGGAGTAACCCTTTGTGTATGTCCCTGCGGATCACAACACAGGCCTGTCATTAGGAGTAACCCTTTGTGTATGTCCCTGCGGATCACAACACAGGCCTGTCATTAGGAGTAACCCTTTGTGTATGTCCCTGCGGATCACAACACAGGCCTGTCATTAGGAGTAACCCTTTGTGTATGTCCCTGCGGATCACAACACAGGCCTGTCATTAGGAGTAACCCTTTGTGTATGTCCCTGCGGATCACAACACAGGCCTGTCATTAGGAGTAACCCTTTGTGTATGTCCCTGCGGATCACAACACAGGCCTGTCATTAGGAGTAACCCTTTGTGTATGTCCATGCGGATCACAACACAGGCCTGTCATTAGGAGTAACCCTTTGTGTATGTCCCTGGGGATCACAACACAAGCCTGTCATTAGGAGTAACCCTTTGTGTATGTCCATGCGGATCACAACACAGGCCTGTCATTAGGAGTAACCCTTTGTGTATGTCCCTGCGGATCACAACACAGGCCTGTCATTAGGAGTAACCCTTTGTGTATGTCCCTGCGGATCACAACACAGGCCTGTCATTAGGAGTAACCCTTTGCACCCTTCTTACCTTGTCTCCGAGGTCTGTAGTGGACACTGGGGTACCAGTACCCGTTTCGTTAACTTTCTTGGTCCTTCCTTTCCTTGGTATGTGAATTTGAGGTGAACCCAGTAGCAGATCACCCAGGTTGGTGTCTGGGGTGCATCCTTTGGTAGCCACCTCAGAGTCCTTCTTCTCAGTTACAGATATGGCCTTTGTCGGGATTCTGCTCTTCCCCAGAGGCCTGGAAGCCAATGCGGTGCCACGGATCTTCCTAGGAGTTGCCGGATTAGAGAGCTCAGGGGTCCCAGCTTCACTGTGCAAGGCATTTAACTGGCTGTTCTGGGATAGTTCATCATCTCCCTCGTTGCCTTTCTCCCTCATATCTGGGCTGGCGTTGGTGCTGCTTACAATACTCTCCTCAATCACATCGGGGAGGTCCCTGACCTGTGCTGTTCTGTGTGGGTTCTCTGATGTGCTGACATTTGCCTTTGTGCTAGATGAGGCCAGATCTCCTAGAGAGATTGAAACAGAGAGAATGACTCTAGATTAGTACTAGATGCGGCCAGATCTCCTATAGACTGAAACAGAGAGAATGACTCTAGATTAGTACTAGATGCGGCCAGATCTCCTATAGACTGAAACAGAGAGAATGACTCTAGATTAGTACTAGATGCGGCCAGATCTCCTATAGACTGAAACAGAGAGAATGACTCTAGATTAGTACTAGATGCGGCCAGATCTCCTAGAGAGATTGAAACAGAGAGAATGACTCTAGATTAGTACTAGATGCGGCCAGATCTCCTAGAGAGATTGAAACAGAGAGAATGACTCTAGATTAGTACTAGATGCGGCCAGATCTCCTATAGACTGAAACAGAGAGAATGACTCTAGATTAGTACTAGATGCGGCCAGATCTCCTATAGACTGAAACAGAGAGAATGACTCTAGATTAGTACTAGATGCGGCCAGATCTCCTATAGACTGAAACAGAGAGAATGACTCTAGATTAGTACTAGATGCGGCCAGATCTCCTATAGACTGAAACAGAGAGAATGACTCTAGATTAGTACTAGATGCGGCCAGATCTCCTATAGACTGAAACAGAGAGAATGACTCTAGATTAGTACTAGATGAGGCCAGATCTCCTAGAGCAGTAGTTCTCAATCTTTTTTTTTTGCTCAGGGCACCCCTAACACATAATCTAGAACATTCGGGGCACCCCTAACATATTTAATGTACTTTATCAAGGCCATAATGAAGGGTACAATACAAAAATATACAATTATTATTAGGTCTTACAATCACAGTAACAAAACTAAACATATTGTGCAGAACAATTTCTATTAATCTTTATTTAAAAGTCCATTTTTGTTAGTCTTCATAGAAAATGTGGGGCACCCTAAGATCATGTCTGTGCCACACCAAAGTGCCACCGCACCCAGGTTGAGAATCACTGTCCTAGAGACACTGAAACAGATTACTACTAAGTGCAGCCAGATCTCCTAGAGACACTGAAACAGAGAGAATGACTCTAGACTACTAGTAGATATGGCCAGATCTCCTAGAGACACTGAAACAGAGAATGGCTCTAGATTACTAGTAGATATGGCCAGATCTCCTAGAGACACTGAAACAGAGAATGGCTCTAGATTACTAGTAGATATGGCCAGATCTCCTAGAGACACTGAAACAGAGAGAATGACTCTAGATTACTAGTAGATATGGCCAGATCTCATACAGAGACTGAAACAGAGAGAATGACTCTAGATTACTAGTAGATATGGCCAGATCTCCTAGAGACACTGAAACAGAGAGAATGACTCTAGACTACTAGTAGATATGGCCAGATCTCATACAGAGACTGACACAGAGAGAATGACTCTAGACTACTAGTAGATATGGCCAGATCTCATACAGAGACTGACACAGAGAGAATGACTCTAGATTACTAGTAGATATGGCCAGATCTCATACAGAGACAAACAGAGAGAATGACTCTAGATTACTAGTAGATATGGCCAGATCTCCTAGAGAGACTGACACAGAGAGAATGACTCTAGATTACTAGTAGATATGGCCAGATCTCATACAGAGACTGACACAGAGAGAATGACTCTAGATTACTAGTAGATATGGCCAGATCTCATACAGAGACTGAAACAGAGAGAATGACTCTAGATTACTAGTAGATATGGCCAGATCTCATACAGAGACTGAAACAGAGAGAATGACTCTAGATTACTAGTAGATATGGCCAGATCTCATACAGACTGACACAGAGAGAATGACTCTAGATTACTAGTCGATATGGCCAGATCTCCTAGAGAGACTGAAACAGAGAGAATGACTCTAGACTACTAGTAGATATGGCCAGATCTCATACAGAGACTGACACAGAGAGAATGACTCTAGATTACTAGTAGATATGGCCAGATCTCATACAGAGACTGACACAGAGAGAATGACTCTAGATTACTAGTAGATATGGCCAGATCTCATACAGAGACTGAAACAGAGAGAATGACTCTAGATTACTAGTAGATATGGCCAGATCTCATACAGAGACTGACACAGAGAGAATGACTCTAGATTACTAGTAGATATGGCTAGATCTCATACAGAGACTGAAACAGAGAGAATGACTCTAGACTACTAGTAGATATGGCCAGATCTCATACAGAGACTGACACAGAGAGAATGACTCTAGATTACTAGTAGATATGGCTAGATCTCATACAGGGACTGAAACAGAGAGAATGACTCTAGATTACTAGTAGATATGGCCAGATCTCATACAGAGACTGAAACAGAGAGAATGACTCTAGACTACTAGTAGATATGGCCAGATCTCATACAGACACTGACACAGAGAGAATGACTCTAGATTACTAGTAGATATGGCTAGATCTCATACAGAGACTGACACAGAGAGAATGACTCTAGATTACTAGTAGATATGGCCAGATCTCATACAGGGACTGAAACAGAGAGAATGACTCTAGATTACTAGTAGATATGGCTAGATCTCATACAGAGACTGACACAGAGAGAATGACTCTAGACTACTAGTAGATATGGCTAGATCTCATACAGAGACTGAAACAGAGAGAATGACTCTAGACTACTAGTAGATATGGCCAGATCTCATACACAGACTGAAACAGAGAGAATGACTCTAGACTACTAGTAGATATGGCCAGATCTCATACAGGGACTGAAACAGAGAGAATGACTCTAGACTACTAGTAGATATGGCCAGATCTCATACAGACACTGACACAGAGAGAATTACTCTATATTACTAGTAGATATGGCCAGATCTCCTAGAGAGACTGAAACAGAGATAATGACTCTAGATTAGTACTAGATGCAGCCAGATCTCCTAGAGATACTGAAACAAAGAGAATGATAGACGAGGCCAGATCTTCTAAAAAAACTGAAACGGAGAGAATGGCTCTAGATTACTAGTAGATATGGCCAGATCTCATACAGAGACTGAGACAGAGAGAATGGCTCTAGACTACTAGTAGATGAGGCCAGATTACTACTAGATACAGAGTGAGCAATTCTAGGGCAATCCAACTGAACCACTGTGTACAGAAAGCATTCCCTCTGAATGGGACTAGTAAGAGCTTGAACTCTAGATATGCCCCCAACACACTGACCAGCAGTGTAGACTTTTCTATTATCTATACCCCCAAGCTGTCTCCAAAACGTCCCCCATCTGTGGTGAAGATGATAGTAAATTATGTTTACTCTGCCCTCCAGGTATTGGTTGCACACCAACACCTTCAGATAGGATAGTGTTTTAGTTGACTGAATTTATGGACTGGGGGAGGTGCACAGATGTCCCCTTACACATCACCCAACACATAGAAAGGACTTGATCAGTACATTCTTTACACCAGGTATATGATAAAATGAATGGAAGTCGCTGTACCAAGATTTTTCCACAGCAGTAGTAATGACTGCGTTCCGTGAAAATAATAAAATCAATCCGTGCACCTGATCTGTCACTCCAGATTATGTTTATTTTCTTTTATTTACCTACTACGTGTGAATATATCATAGGAAATATACAGGTAGCCATGTGCTTTAGAAACTCACCTTCTTTTGAGAGCTGGTTGCCTGCGGCATCTTTAGCTTGTAACCTTTTCCTTTCCAGAGCCTTCTCCTTCAGTAGAAGAAACATCTTGGCAGGTGAAAGAATCAACATGTCTACAGGTGTACCGGACACTGAAAGGAAATGGAACGTAACGTTAGTTTATTAGCGGGCAAAGAATCAACATGTCTACAGGTGTACCGGAGACGGAAATGAAACGGAACCTTAGTTTATTATCGGGCACAGAATTAACACGTCTACAGGTGTACCAGAGACAGAAATGTAACGTAAGCTTAGTTTATTAGCGGGCACAGGATCAAAATGTCTGTTCTTTTCCTTAGATCAGCAGGGTCTCTCTTCCTGCTGCCTGACAGAATCGCATCACTTACTCCTGCCTTCCACCTCCATACAGTAACACTTCCCTTCCCACCGCCAAACAGTAACACACCCCTTCCTACCGCCTAACAGTAACACATCCCTTCCTACCACCTAACAGTAACACATCCCTTCCTACCACCTAACAGTAACACAGCAGTGGTTTTTTATCTATATAATTACTGTGTGTAACAGAAGCACTTACCTAGGTAGGAGTCCATCACACAGCAGTCAGGTGTATCTATATCATTACTGTGTGTAACAGAAGCACTTACCTAGGTAGGAGTCCATCACACAGCAGTCAGGTGTATCTATATAATTACTGTGTGTAACAGAAGCACTTACCTAGGTAGGAGTCCATCACACAGCAGTCAGGTGTGTCTATATAATTACTGTGTACCTAGGTAGGAGTCCATCACACAGCGGTCAGGTGTATCTATATTATTACTGTGTGTAACAGAAGCACTTACCTAGGCAGGAGTCCATCACACAGCAGTCAGGCGTATCTATATAATTACTGTGTGTAACAGAAGCACTTACCTAGGTAGGAGTCCATCACACAGCAGTCAGGCGTATCTGTATAATTACCGTGTGTAACAGAAGCACTTACCTAGGTAGGAGTCCATCACACAGCAGTCAGGTGTATCTATATAATTACTGTGTGTAACAGAAGCACTTACCTAGGTAGGAGTCCATCATACAGCTGTCAGGTGTATCTATATAATTACTGTGTGTAACAGAAGCACTTACCTAGGTAGGAGTCCATCACACAGCAGTCAGGCATATCTGTATAATTACTGTGTGTAACAGAAGCACTTACCTAGTTGGAGTCCATTATACAACAGTCAGGTGTATCTATATAATTACTATGTGTAACAGAGGCACTTACCTAGGTAGGAGTCCATCATACAGCAGTTGGGTGTATCTATATAATTACTGTGTGTAACAGAGGCACTTACCTAGGTAGGAGTCCATCATACAGCTGTCAGGTGTATCTATATAATTCCTGTGTGTAACAGAAGCACTTACCTAGGTAGGAGTCCATCATACAGCGGTCAGGTGTATCTATATAATTACTGTGTGTAACAGAAGCGCTTACCTAGGTAGGAGTCCATCATACAGCAGTCAGGTGTATCTGTATAATTACTGTGTGTAACAGAAGCACTTACCTAGGTAGGAGTCCATCACACAGCAGTCAGGTGTATCTATATAATTACTGTGTGTAACAGAAGCACTTACCTAGGTAGGAGTCCATCACACAGCAGTCAGGCGGATCTATATAATTACTGAGTGTAACAGAAGCACTTACCTAGGTAGGAGTCCATTATACAGCAGTCAGGTGTATCTATATAATTACTGTGTGTAACAGAAGAACTTACCTAGGTAGGAGTCCATTATATGGCAGACAGGTATTTCTACAGTAGCAAAATGTTAGCCTTCCCAGCTGTAAGCTCTGGCAAAGATCCAGTAAAAAATAAAAATAATAATGTATAGATCTAGATCAAAGAGCAGCATAAAACAGCACCTACCTAGGCAAGACCTTCTGATAAACACACTAAGGGAACTATAGCAAAAATATTTCTAATCAGAGATAACGGGCTATAAGAAGAAGAACTGGTGATCAGGAGACATAGGAACGAGATCTGGGAATTCTATTAGAAGAAGAACTGGTGATCAGGAGACATAGGAACGAGAGCTGGGAATTCTATTAGAAGAAGAAGAACTGGTGATCAGGAGACATAGGAACGAGAGCTGGGAATTCTATTAGAAGAAGAAGAACTGGTGATCAGGAGACATAGGAACGAGAGCTGGGAATTCTATTAGAAGAAGAAGAAGAAGAAGAAGAACTGGTGATCAGGAGACATAGGAACGAGAGCTGGGAATTCTATTAGAAGAAGAACTGGTGATCAGGAGACATAGGAATGAGATCTGGGAATTCTATTAGAAGAAGAAGAAGAAGAACTGGTGATCAGGAGACATAGGAATGAGATCTGGGAATTCTATTAGAAGAAGAAGAAGAAGAACTGGTGATCAGGAGACATAGGAACGAGAGCTGGGAATTCTATTAGAAGAAGAAGAAGAAGAACTGGTGATCAGGAGACATAGGAATGAGAGCTGGGAATTCTATTAGAAGAAGATGAATTGGTGATCAGGAAATATAGGAATGAGAGCTGGTGTCAACTGACACAGAACTAGCACAGCACACCAAACACGAGTCAACAGGGCTCAAAAACAACTGAACAACCGGAAGCAGAGGAGAAAAAAAGGGGGATCCCTAAACAAAAGTTATGACAGCTCAAATTTGAATTTTTGTAGGTGCAATCTCACAGTGGCCTGAAATTGTACATTGGCGCTGTTGCTACACCATCCTATGGACAGCTCTGTTCCTGGGATTATCTCCTGATTGATGTGGATTTTGGAGAGGACCTTAGAAACTTCTGAGATGTACAAAGTACAGCCTTATCCTGGTGAAAGATCAGGAATGGAGGTTTGCAAGATACAGCTTTCCACTCAGCCACCCTCAGGACAGAAACAAGTGCCAGGAGAAAAGCCATTTTCAGCATAAGCTCACACAAGGAGATGGAGGCTAGAGGCTCAAAAGAGGCCTCTCAAGGATGCCTAAGCCCAAACTGAGGTCCCACCAAGGTCTGGGATCTCAAAAAGGAAGGAAAGGTGTGAGCTACTCCCTGTAGAAAAGTCTCCACGTCCTGGATGACAGAGATAAGTTTCTGAAAAAAGCAGAGAGGGCTGAGATCTGAATCTTGCGGGAACTCAAGCTGAGAACCTTGTCGACTCCATCCCGAAAAGAGGACAACACCATGGTAGAGGTTAAAGACCTGTGTGGACATATTCTTGTCCAGAAAATGGACGAGATCAACTTCCAAGTCTGAATCATGGTGGAGAACACATCATCGGAGAGTCCTTTCCACTTCAGAATGGTGGCTTCAAGGTCAATCTCACCAACTACTCATACCACAAGAGCCTAGGGAGCCACAGATCTGGTCTGGGCAGCAGGCGGATTAGTTCCTGAAAGGACAGACTGACAAGGTCTGCAAACAATGTCCTCCTGAGCCAGAATGAAAAGATTAGGATAACCATTGCCTTGTCCATCCTGATCTTCCAAATCACCCTGAGGATGAGAGGAATCAGGGGAAACATGCAGGACAGGTGAAACCACCACAGAATGGACGTGACATCCATTGCGAAGGCCAGAGGGTAATGTGTTTGAGCACAAAACGTCAAAAACTTCCTGTTCTCCCTTGCTACCATTAGATCTATTGCTGGGAACCCCCCAATGTAGAACGATCATGTAGAACGCCTCTGGAAGGAACTCCCAGTTTCCTGTAACTACATCTGGATGGCTGAGAAAGTCTACCAGTATGTTTTCCACTCCAAGGCTGAGATGGCTGGAAAGTGTGCTTCTGCCCAAGAGAGAAGATCCTTCACCTCTCTCCATGGGTTACCATTTACGGCTGATGTACGCCACCACCATGAAGTTGTTCGACTGAATTCTCAAAGAAGCCCAGGTGAGTACCTGGGACCAATGGAAGAAAGCCAGGTGAACCACTCTGAGCTCCAGAATGTTGATTGACAGGAGACTCTCCTCGCCTGTCCACCTACCCTGAGCACCCAAGTGACCCAGGTTTGCACCCCAGCCCCTCAGGCTAGAGTCCATTATTACTAGGTTCCACTCTGGAATCAAAAAAGGACTCCCGGTGACCAGATGTGGCAATGAAACAACCACTGAAGTTCCTCCTCGGCCTCTGGAGATAGGGTCATCTAATGTGAGAGATGCTTCAGATACCTGGACTGCATCCTAAGAATGTCCCACTGAAGTTCTCGCATGTTGAATTGTGAGTAGGGAACTGCCTCCAGAGCAGAGACCAACCAACCCAGGACACTCATGTAGTACCCACCAATGGCTGACTGCCACTCCAGTGTCTGAGACCTGTCCTGGAACAGAATCTGAATCTTCTCCTCTGTATAGACCTTCCCCTGAAGGGTATAGAATCTCATGCCCAGGAACATCAAGACCTGGCACAACACAGGAGAGGATTTCTTGAGACTGAGAATTCAGCTTTGATACACCAGAATGTGGGTGCACTTTTGGATATGGGGAGAAAAAAAGGCTTCTGAAGGAGTCTTGATCAAGAGATCATACAAATATGGCGTCAGATAAATGCCTTTGGCGTGGATATACGAGGCCAAGGCTGCCATGATCTTTGTTAAGATTCTGGGTGCGGAAGTCAAGCCATAGTGATTGCAGCCAAAAAGCAAACCAGAGGTACAGTGGATATACACACCCCTGTTAAAATGCCAGGTTCTTGTGATGATAAATAATGAGACAAAGATAAATCATGTCAGAACCTTTTCCACCTTTAATGTGACATATAAAGTGAACAATTCAATTGCAAAACAAAGTGAAAAATAAAAAACTCACAATAACCTGGTTGCATAGGTGTGCACACCCTTAAACTAATACTTTGTTGAAGCACCTTTTGATTTTATTACAGCAATAAGTCTTTTTGGGTAGGAGTCTATTAGCATGGCACATCTTGACATGGCAATATTTACCCACTCTTCTTTGCAAAAGCACCCCAAATCTGTCAGATTGCTAGGACATCACCTGTTCACAGCCCCCCTCAGATCACTCCACAGATGTTCCATTGGATTCAGGTCTGGGCCATTCCAAAACATTAATCTTCTTCTGGTGAAGCCATGCTTTTGTGGATTTGGATGTGTGCTTTGGGTCGTTGACGTGCTGAAAGGTGAACTTCCTCTTAAACTTCAGCTTTCTACCGGATGCCTGAAGGTTTTGTGCCAAAATTGCCTGGTATTTGGAACTGTTCATAATTCCCTCCACCCTGACGAAGGCCCCCGATTCCAGCTGAGGACAAACAGCCCCAAAGCATGATGCTGCCACCACCATGCTTGACTGTGGGTATGGTGTTCTTTGGGTGATGTGCAGTGTTGTTTTTGCACCAAACATACCTTTTGGAATTATGGCCAAAAAGTTCAACCTTGGTTTCATCAGACCATAACAAATTTTCCCAAGTGCTTTTGGGGGACTTGATGTTTGTTACTGCAAACTTCAGCCGGGCTTGGATGTTTTTCTTTGTAAGAAAAGGCTTCCGTCTTACCACCCTACCCCATAACCCATTCATATGAAGGATACAGGAGATTGTTGTCCCATGTAGCACACAGTCAGTACTTGCCAGAAATTCCTGCAGTTTCCTTAATGTTGCAGTAGGCCTCTTGGAAGCCTCCCTGACCAGTTTTCTTCTCGTCTTCGTACCAATTTTGGAGGTACATCCAGTTCTTGGTAATGTCTGTGTTGTGCCATATTTTCTCCACTTGATGAAGACTGTCTTCACTGTGTTCCATGGTATATCTAATGCTTTGGAAATTTTTTTGTACCCTTTTCCTGACGGATATCTTTGGAAGCTCTCTGCGGACCATGGCTTTTGCTCTGAGATGCAACTAAGCAAATGTCAGGAAAATCCTACTAGAACGGCTGAACTTTATTTGCGATTAGTCACTTTAAATGATGGCAGGTCTGTAATGACTTCTATTTAACATGAGACTGAATGTGATTGGTTAATTCTGAACACAGCCACACCCCCAGTTATAAGAGGGTGTGCGCACCTATGCAGCCAGGTTATTGTGAGTTTTTTATTTTTCCCCCTCAACGATTTCGGTTTGTTTTGCAATTGAATTGTTCACGTTATAGGTCACATTAAAGGTGGAAAAAGTTCTGACATGATTTATCTTTGTCTCATTCTTTAACCCCTTAAGGACCGGGAAAATCTGCTGTCGTTTTCCCTTAAGGACCAGAGCAATTCTGACCTTTTTGACTATGTCTTTGTTCATCAGTGTTTTCCCTCTTAGGCTTTTATTCCACCCCCATAAATTATATACTGTTTTTTTAAGCATAAATAGGGCTTTCTTTTGATACCCCACATATATCATCTGATTGTACTATTTAATACCACTGTATGTCTATTCCCCAATTGTACAGCGCTGCGGAATTAGTTGGCGCTATATAAATAAAGAATAATAATAATAATAATAATATATGGATAACCCACCATTTACTTTATGAAAACTGAAAGAAAAAGTAAAAAAAAAAAGTAAAAAAAAACACCATTTTTGATTTTTCTCTTGGGATCAATTGGTCACAAAGGGTTAAATTTTTATGGAGACTGCATTAAAAGTATGACCAGTCAGTCATACCTACAAAATGCGCAGTTTAAAGTGGCCACTGTCCCCCCTGGGTGAAAATCCCCATGTCCCTTTTTCCCACCCTATTTTGACACTTTTTTGCAGGTCAAAAATTTACCTGCATTTAGCCAGCCTCCTGCACCAGCAGTGAAGGGGTTAATACCCGTACCTGCTGTATTTTATTTCGCCACTAGGTGTCTCCTCTCTACTTCTCTCTCCCATACTTTGATAGTAAGGGAGACAGACGTAGACTAGACACTCGGAGTCAGCATGTTTGTCAGAATGCCGGTACATGTGATCGCTGCTACAACGATCGCATGAACCAGCAAAGGCAAGAAGGGCTGAGACTGAACGCCCCGGTCTCGGAGCGCTCAGTCTCAGCCTGGAATTAATGATAGCAGCGTGCACGGAGGCACGCTGCTGTCATTTAAGCCATGACGGACCTGGTCCGTCATAGGTCTTTAAGTCGAAAGCAACCCATGACGGTCCAGGTCCGTCATGGGTCCTTAAGGGGTTAACATCACAAGAACCTGGCAATTTAACAGGGGTGTGTAGACTTTTTATATTCACTGTAATGTTAGCAGTCTGGGTGGATCGGGACATGCAAGTACATGTCCAGGAGATCCATGGAGACTAGATACTCCAGCAGGCACATTGTTGCAATGACAAAAGGCAAAAAAGGTGGAGATGGCACCCTGCAGGCAATGACAGACCAGGATTCTGCGAGTCATGGGGAGGATGTTTTGTCAGACAGACTTTGCAGCTGATCACTTGGACGGTCAGGTCTGTCTGGGCTTCGCATCAGAGTGCTGTTGGGATATTATGCTCACTGTTCCCAGGATTGGTAGGGAGAAAGAACTCCACGTGTTTTCCTTACAAGTAAGGACTGCTTGGTGGAAAAGTGGGGAAGCAGGATTTTCTTTCCACCAATAGCGTCCCTATTGGTCTGTTTCAGGTCAGGCTCAAAAAGGGCCGTGCCTCAGGTACTTCTTGGAAGATTGGTCTGTGGACCAAATCTTGAGCCACAGGGTGCAGCATGCGGAAACAGAAAATGCTGAGGATTTTCCTGAAAATATGGCTGCATCAAACGGAGCCTCAGTAATGTAAGAATTGGCTTCCATGATGCTGGCTACCAAAACAAGCATGTCCTCTCTAGGGACATCAGCACGTATAGCTTCTGATAGCTTCCCTCCCCAAACATCAATGGCCCTATTGACCCAAGCAGAGGCAAAAACAGGCCTCTGCACTGCCCCAGCAGTCAAAAAGTTGGCCTTGAGCAGGATATCAAACCTATCCACCTGATCCTTGAAGCCCTAAAGCGTCCACCAGGGGAATGGCAGTGTTCTTTGCCGAATGCAGCACAGGGGAGTTAACAGCAGGGGGAGAAACAGACTGCATCACAGCCTCAGCCGTAATAGGGTATAGCTTTGAGGAAAAAGTCTTATCTATAAGGATCTGATTAAGAGTGTCACTGGAGGGAAAACAGGGGAATCAACAAAGACTGGGGGGGCGGAGAAAGAAGCCCCCCAAAGCACCTGAACCCAGTACACACCCACAATGAATCAACACCGCAGAGGCTGCAAGGAAAGGGTTAAACTGCCAGCAAACACAGCAGCCATCTGTACTAGAGACCCCAACGAAGAGAAGAGAGAGCAATTCACGTGTGCATAAATGTATGGTAGACACTCAGATTGTAAGATAGCTCAGCATAGGACAAATAGTGTACCAAGGCACTCAAAGGGTTACTGAACAATTTTCAGTCTTCAGACTCCCATCAAAAGGTAACTGCATAATCTCAGAGAGACTCAGCCATGAGTCAACATCCACAGGGAAAAAAAAGGTCCACAAAGCACCTTGAACTGGGCAATCCAACTCCAGGGAAGCCAGCGACTGGCGTCTGCCTAATGGGAGACCATATCAGGTCCATATCTAAATAAAAAATAATAAAAACCTAAGAAAAAACTAAGAAGGTGGCCACCGCACCTCCGTCTGCTTTGCAGGAAACATGAATTCTGGGGGTTACTAGTTGGGGGGGTGAACTGAAGAGGAGGGAGTCTTCATCCCGAAGACCCAGTCTTTTGTGATGCACCCGGCCCTCCAGGAAGATGGAATCAACCATATGGCAAGTGTGTTCTATATTGGATGTAGGAGAAAAGAAGAATATTATGGTCTACAGTGTCAAAGGCCTTGGCAAAATCTAAAGAAAATAGCTCCTGTGAGTTCACCATTTTCCATATTCCATCTGGATATCCTCGGGTTACTTTTAGAAGAGCCGTGACTGAGTGATTTGGTTGAAAGCCTGATTGAAGAGGGGTGAAAAACTGGTTTGTCGGTAATATTTATATAGTTGCACATGTACACATTTCTCTAGGATTTTAGATAAAGTGGGGAGTATGGACATTGGTCTGTAGTTTGATACTACATTTTTATCCACACTTTTGTGGATAGGCACAACTCTAGCCACCTTCCAGGGTTTGAGCAGGTACCCAGATGCCAAAGAGGCATTAATTAAAGATGCAATCGGTTGTGCTGTGACCATGGCTTTAATAACATTGCTGGTAGTTGGTCAGGGCTAGATTATGATTTCATTTTTGGATTGAGGAGGTGATCATATATTTCACTTTCATTTACTGGATATGTTGTATAAAGGAAAATCTTTATGAAGACGGACACTACAGAAGACAACCTAAACAGAAGTAGCTATTATGTGTGTTATCCACTGCGTTGCAACATAGTGCGTTGGATACGTGTCTTGCATTAACCCTTTGGGTGCCAGAGAGGTACGCAATGCATTGCTTTGCAATGTGTTGCGTACTCCTCTGGCACTCAAAGGGTTAATGGGGATAAAATATCAAAAGTGGATTTGCGTGTAGGTCTGTTTTGCCCTGACGTCCAGTCAAATCCAAAAAGGAAGCAATGTTTGTAATGACTAGCTGGTCAAGCTTTCAGTGTTTAACCCTTTCAGCTCCAGCTTTCCTGGAAAAGGCATGAAAAGCTTCCACCTCAGCGTTTATAGACCCCCGGGATCTAGAGAATCTTTACAGATGATACGTAAAGCACAGGTGATTTAAATGTATGTAATGTTAGATCATTTTAGTTGTTGGTTCTTCTTTATGTTCGGCCATAAAAAGGTGTGGCCAACAACAGCAGTCTTTGTTCTTTTCAGGATCACTACAGCTATAAGTAATTTCATTTAAACATCACATGAATTTGTTTTGTACTGCAGGTAATTCCCTTATTATTATTATAAGCAAACTCCAAAGCTCATGATTGGGTAATAATTCTCTAAACTGGTTCCAGTCCTATTTATCAGACAGAATGCAGTATGTGTCAGTTGCTGACAATGACTCCCTTCCACTCAAAGTAAATGTGAGCTGGAGTGGTCTCACTGGCAAGAGAGCCATCGTTGGAGGTTGGAACCAGGCAATACTTGGGGAGGGGAAGTTACGAAGAACGGCAGGCCTCAGCCTGTCCTGAAGTTACATCACTGCCTCATTCATTAACCCCTTCCCGACAAGTGACTTACCAGGTACGTCACGAAAAAATGTCACTTAGTGACAAAGGACGTACCTGGTAAGTCACGGAAGTCATTGACTTTAATGGGAAAAAAAAAAAACCCTGTTGTTAAGTGCCGGCCGCATGCGCTCGCGGCCGGTCACTAAGGGGTTAAATAGTAAATTTCACCACAGCCTGCATTAAATAAAAATAATAAAAAAAACACACAAATTAAATGTTAATGCTATAAGAAGATTACATGGAGGCAAACGTTTATAGAGGTGAGGGATCCCCCTTAACTAGCAGAGAGCGTCAATGGCCGAAGGTGTCTTCACCTAGTATTGAGACTTAATACTTATTTGTGAGACACAAAACAAGTTTTACAACAACTGGAACAAATAGTTTTGAAACCAGAATACACACGGGACAGTATTCATTACCAATTAGGTTTAGAGGCTATTAGGTATCACTTATTTAAGTACAATAATTATCCCTCTTTGTTTAGGGAGTTTATTTTGCTCCTTATTCGGTTTTTGTTGACACTATTATTTTATGTTTGATGGTACATATTGGGCTGGATTTTATTACAGGAGATAATTTTATCTCTGCTTTTAGCTCCAGTTTTCCCCATAGACTTCAATAGGAAAATGTTTGATAAAACGGGTGTTAACATTTAGCACCTGCAATAGAATCTGGCCCATTATCTCCAAAGATGTGGGACTTCGATGGGCTTGAAATTTGCTCCATCATACGCCAACCTTTTTATGGGTTGGTGGGAGGAGTCCCACATCTTTGAAGAGAACAATCCATGTAAATCAGGCATTGAATATTTTAAGCGATATATTGATGATGCCCTTATTATTTGGTGTGGTGATAGGAGTTTGATTGATTCATCTTTTTGGTATATTTAAATGATAAGACTTATAAATTTGAAATTCACGCTATCAAGTCATCTTAGAGAAATTACATTTTGGGATTTGAGAATTAGTTCTCATCAATTAACAGGTAAAGTAGTGACTAACACACAATATTAGTTTCCTTTGAGTACACCACTGATGAGGTGGCCCAATAGGAAACCGGAAAGTAGCTCCACATAATACAATGTTATTACTATACAGTAAATTCTTGTTACACTAGAGTCCACAATATGGATATGTCAGGGTGAAAAATATCTTTGCAGCTTTGTTGTAATTGGTAGGGACCCCCAATATCCCAAACTACAAAAAAACTAAACAAACAACAGTATGGAATATTTTCTAAGTGTATTATGCTGACACCTTCACCACGCGTTACCACCACATGTTACCTCCTCTGAGTATTGAAAGCTCCCCTTGTGTTTATACCAGGGGAGGTGTCAATACCCAGAGGCAGTATCGTGAGCCTCTGATACATGTAAGGAGAATTCCATTAGAGCACGTGGTGAAGATGTCAACATAATACACTAAGAAGTGAAAGTGGTGATTAATGTCTGGGGTTTGAGTTACATGTTTTTAACCCTTAGCTAATTCTATGTACATTGTGACATAATAGTATATTGGATATTCATATCTGCAGCGTGATTACTAATGTGGGCTGTGTTATATCGGTTTCCTACTGCAGACTGAATTACAAGAAGTACTAGTGACATAAAACTAGATTAAAACTTCACTTGAATCGAACATTTGCCCATTTGTATTCAGCAGAATATATTAGCCAGAGTAGCAGAACCATTAGGCGGGCTCACACATTTATTAGGAGATAGTGAATTTTATTTACAGTATTTTTTACTTTTTTTAAATAAAAGTTAAGTTTTATTTTACTTTCTCCTCATCATAATAATAGTTTTTTGATATTATCTTTATTACTTTATGTGTCATTATGTGCCCTTAATAAAGTTTACTTTAATTTAGATTTTTTCTTTTTCCACATAATGTGATTAATGTCTTTTTCCACATAATGTGATTAATGTCTACCATAAATCGATCTCTGCAAACTCACTATTGAGAGCCGACAGTTGCCATCAACGTCATAGTATCAGGAGTGTGCCGTGGGACAGTTCCTGAGGTTGAGAAGGAACGGTTCCACCAACACCCTTAATGAAGCATGTAGGGACCTAAGACAGAGGTCTCTATCCCATGGTTATCCAGAGTGGATGCTAGAAAGACCTGAAACCATCTCAAAAAGAAAGACTAGGGAGCAGTTTTGGCACCACGTGATAGTTCTGACGGACAGAAGAGTGATGAGGTGGCATTTGTTACTAACTTCAGTTGTGAAATTAGCAGTGTAATGCGTATAGTCATGAAACATCTACCCATTTTAATGGGAGATACACAACTACAACCAGTTTTGGAGAATGGCTGTACATTAATTTAGAAAAAAAAAGTAACTCTGGACACTAGGTTGTCACAGAGTTTATATTGCTGGGATAAAGTTAGATTTAACTCATATACCTGGCTGAGCACTGCTGGCACCCATAAATGTGGTCACAGTACATGTATGTGTTGTCATTGGTTGGAGCCCTCTAACCAGTCACGGGTAAAAGTACATTCAATGTGCAGCACGATATTTTGTACATCTTATTACCTTTAAAACTTGCGGGACACAATATGTGGGAAAGACCACTCAGTCTCAGAGAGCACATCCGTGAACATATCAGTAATGTTAAACGTAGAGACTTGAGAACAGGAGTGGCATTACATTTCTGTACTGCTCATGATTCTGACTGTCACGCCAAGGGATGATTTGGCCTTGCAGGCCTCTGGTATGTATAATTTGTTTATTTTTGTATGTTATTCAAAGTGCACCCGTCCTAGGCCATAAACTGAATGAGCAGATAACATCACCAGAGCAGGACATAGACTGCCATAAAATGTATCTGAAGATCTGCTCTGATGGAGGTTATCTAGTGGACAGCACAATAATATGAAATAGGGAGAACATGTATATATATATATAGCGTAAAAACGTTCAACACAACTATATATCTAGAATGCCCAGGTTTTACCCTTTTTGTTGCTACCAAACATTCCAGTAAGAGGTGTTACTGCAATGAGTTACAAGAATAGCCGATTTGCAACCAGTTAGACCCAGTATATTGGGTGTCCAGATATTCACACAAATGAGGAATGTGATTATTATAACATTATAGAGGTGTGCTGTAAATTGCATGTTTTGGGAAGCCTTAAGCGGAACTACCAAGTTAACAACTTTAGCTTCAATAACTCCGCATCTGTCAACTAGCTGCTTAGTAGCACTAGTCGCTAGAATTATTACCCTGTAAAGGAGAAACAGCCATTCTTCCCCAGCTGACAGGCAGGACGGATCGCAGACATCTTGATATAGTGATGTCCGCACGCCTGCTCTGTCAGCCCCAGTTGCTAGGAGCCGTTCAACTTCAGAAGGGACTGACAGAGCAGGAGTGCAGACGTTACAATGGCAATATGTCCGCGATCTGTCCTATCTGTCAGCCGGGGAAGAATGGCTGTTTCTCCTTTACATGGTAATTCTGGCAGCTAGCCACCAGATGGGGAGTTATAGAAGCTAAAGTTGTTAACATGTGGCTATGACTTTTCAGGTAAAACTCTAAAGTAACGTCCCTGACAGGTCTGATTGAGTGGGCTATAAACTGTCAGGCCAAGCCCCAGGTAACACCCAGGGGGGTCTGGCCTCTTAGAAGAAACTGTGGAAACTATTTAATATGGGTTTTGGATTAAAAAAAAAAAAAAAAAAAAAAAAAAGTCGGAATTTCTTTGTAACAACTGGAAGGGGAACATTTACCATCTGAAGTTCCCACAAGGACTCATATATATAGGTAATTGTATGCAGGAACTTCTTGTGTTTCTCCCCTTTTATTTTATGGACTGTTTTACCTATGTGTAATCTTTATTTCTGTATGTCCTGTATTTCTGTATTTTTGTACCCAGCACTGTGAAAACTTTTTTCAGATTAAATGTTCAACTAATCAGCTTTTGTCTGTTCTCTAATATGAACTCACTACTCTGAAGGAAACTCAGGTAGAACACTTACTAAAGGTTTAATTATAATTATTAAGGTGATTCTATACTGTAATTCTGTTGTGTTTGGAGTAACATGAGACGCCCTTATATAAAGTCTTGGTGGTGGCAGCAAATTATAGTACTGGGGTGATAGTGCGGGAGGGATTTCAGGGGTTAATTTGGCAGTTGCTAGGAATAGTAACAGGGAACCAGGGATCTGGTGTTGTTAACCCTTTCACTCCCACACTCTCCCCACCATCTCAGCAGGGCCTATAGCCTGACTTTGAGAGCTTTTCAGTACAGGGTATTGAAAGAATTAAACTGTCTGTGAGGGGTGGAGATCTGTCAATTAAACTCTCCAACAGAGACATTTTTTTGGATATTTATATTGTCCACAAGGACACCAAAAGAATTAAATAAAGAATATGCTATAGTATATTGCGTATAAATTCATCTCTTGTGGTCAAAATAGTAGATATGCTTTATATTACTTAAGATTTGCCATTCTGTACCTTTTAATATTTGCAAATGTTACAGCTATTCACATTTATGAAGCTATAAATTTTTTGACCTTTATGAAATACTTCTAGGCGAATGTATATTTGTATTTTTGTTTTTAATAACGTAAGAAGAGTACATATCTATTTTATGTATGATTTTTAGTAGAGGAAATAAGAACATTATCAACATTGTTTCATCCTTCATATTATCTGTTTTTGACTAATAACGATTGATATAGTATATGCTGACTTAAGATGATGGCCTGCGTATATAGTGTTAACAGCAATATCACTCAATTCACCACTCACATTGATTGGTCTCTTTGGATTTGTAGTTTCCTCTACATGGAGTCAGTAGATTATAACTGCTAACTGAGTCTATGATTAAGCACAGTTAGAGCAAAATGCGTAAAACTGTTCTAGCTCAGTGTTCTGTATATTGTTCTAAATAAAAAAGTGATTTTATGGGAGATTCTGAGTGCGCCTGATTTAACTACATCCAGTAAGCAAACCAGAGTTGGGCACCCTGAGATCCTCCAGCTTTTAAGAACTGCTATTCCCATCAGCCCCAGTCAGCTCCTCAGTTGTTATAGACTACAAATTATTAAGCCAATTGCTGGCCACAGATGATAGAAGTTGTAGACCACAGCAGGTGGAGAGCTTCTAGTTCCCCACTGATGAGATAAACAAAGGAATTTAAATACAATAAATCAACTCACCTAAACAGGGCTGATCTTTGTTGTGTTTCTGATTGGCTGTTCTAGGCTCCTCCTTCTCACCATGAAACAGACCAAGTCCTCTTTCACGGCTATAAATCCATGAATTTCTGATAGGGGTCAGTAAAACGTCCCTCTGGTAGTTTAGAACCTCAGAGCCACCCTTGTTAGAAGCTGGTTTTCTAAGATCTTTTTCTTGTGTGGACATCACCTTCATCCTATGAAAGATTTTGGCTGGAGACTCAAACTCTGGACCCAGTGCAGGGGAAATTCCCTTCGTCCCAGATACTGCCTTATGGCTGTTACATATGTTACCACCTGGTTTTATGGCACTGAGGTTAGGAAACTCAGGTGGACAGCTGCCATCTTGAATCAAGGTTGACTGAAGAGTGAGAGTTTTAGGAGCAGATTTCTTTGCCTTCTTGTCTGGAATCTTTGGGATGGGGAACTCTGACGGCAATGGCTCCTTGTTGCACAATTTCTCTAGGTCTTTAAGCGGAGTTGGAGTATTTGATGGAATAATGTCCAGGGGTATTGAGTGTAAACATACTTTTCCCACTTTGAAAGGTGTTAGATCTTGGCACGGGGTCATTGGAGAGGTCAGAAACATCTTATTTCAGAGGATTTCTCTCTTCTGTGGTGGAGGACTAGGAAATACAATGCAGATCTTCTTTGGATATTCATTGCCAGGCAAGGCTTACGTCTCCATGTTCCGCTACGAATGAAACACAGGAGAGTCAAAAGGACAATGTACACACAATTCATGTTTTTGTTCAAAGACCCAAAGGTTATGTGATGTACCTGGAAGTTTGCATAGCTAAACCTAGTCTAAGCTGCCTCATCGGTAAATCTGAACACAAACGGCCATATGGATAACCTGTTAGAATCACCACATTTTTGCTCTCTAGTGCCAATACAGAGAAGCAATTTCCACATACACCAGTAAACCCCATAGCACAGAGTGCCAGTTTTTCTCTCTAACAACTGCCTCTCCCTGATATTGGGCACAAGTGGCTTTACATTTGCTTTTCTGATGAAAATGCAGTACACCAAGTGTGGGGGACAAATATAATTCCAGCAGTCATTGGACTATAATTCCCATCCGCTTTAATGGGAGGATTACAGTTCAAAAACAGTGTTTAGAGAGCAAAGCATTGCCAACAAGGGGTTAAACAGACATGTTCTGCCCTAGTCATGGTTTAATACAGATTGTATTGAATGCCCAGATCATTACCACTGATCCCTGTTCAATCCACAGAGAGACTTATAGTCAATGAATTATTGTAGATATTCAAGAATGATTCTGACTCGCTTATTACAATTTGGCAGTGTGGGAATGTGACACTGCAAATTACAAGAATACAACTGACAGTACAACTACTATTGCCACCATTTGTAATAATAATAATAATAACACGTGTATTTACTGTACCATTTTTCTCCCAGGGGAATCATTGTTTTTACATAGGAAAGTCAAGGCAGCTAAGCAATTTGGTCCTTTCCCACAGAGTAGGGGTGACTGAGGCACAAAGATAAAAGGAAGGTGACAGTGAGATCAGTAACCAGGTTAATGTAATCGCCTACATAACGGATTGTGTGGTTTCTGTATGAAAATGGGTTGTACCGATGTATGTGATAATAATGGGATTGGACAGGGAGGCTAACATATTGTTCTCTAGCCACTGAAAGGTTCCCATAATCCTCAGCTGGCCAGCAGTTGTTGAGTTAGAACCGTCTGTGTCCTCCAGCTCTTATTAAATTATAATTTCCCATCAGACTCAGCTGTTCTCCAGCTGTTATTAAACCACAATTCCCATCAGCCTCAGCTGTACTCCAGCTATTAAACCACAATTCCCATCAGCCTCAGCTGTTATTAATCCTCAATTTCCCATCAGCCTCAGCTGTTGCTGGAATACAGAATCTACCCTTCTCCGCTGCCCCCTGGCTGTTGTTGTATTACATCTCCCATCGTCTGGAGCTGGCCGGGTAGGGATGATGGGAGATGTAGTGCCCAGCCCGAAGACATAAAGGCAGGCCCTGCGTGCAATAAGGCAAGGGGCCCCCAATGCTCACCCGCTGGCGCCTCTTCCTTTCAAACAGCCGTTAAATGGTTTCCTTCCAATCCTTGTTATCTTGCGCATTGATTGGCCAGTGCCGTGTAGTACGTCATATCCTGGCGGTATCACAACATCCGGTACGCTATGATGACGCGTCCTTCCATGCCGCCATCTTTACTACTGGATGCTGTTATATCAGCTGAGCGGCTCTCGTTTACTGGAAGCAGGTAACGGATTCGGTATAGATGGCATGGTGAGGCTGACCGATCATACCCAGCTAGGCCCTGCTGCTCGGGGCTCCCCGGCTCTCCTGCTGCTCTAGGCGCAATGTTAACTGTCTGCTTTGGGCAGGCTTACAGAGCCCATAACAAACATGGCCGCCACGGGCCGCTCTGCTCCTCCGCGGGTCAGAAGCCGATGGGGAAGTGAGTCCCGCTGTATAAGAAGGAAAGAGTGGGGGGCCTGGCCCGCTGACACCGGGAAGTCTGAGCTCCCCGCCGACTGGACACGGTACTGGGGGAAGGGCACTAACATGTGGCTCTCCAGATTCACAGGCCAGTACCACCTGGAAGTGTTTATCTTACATGATAAAGATGAGAGTTGGTACCGTGCCAACTTCACTATGATTGTCTCCTGTGTCTTAGATGATGACTGTGACCAAGCGCTATAGCGGCTTGAGAGACACATGTTTCCTGAACTTAGTTACCTCCTGCATCAGCAGCCCTGGGGAAGATTATTATTATTATTATTCGTGAGCCTCTGGGTAAAGCATATGGCGAGAATGGGGCATATGTAACACACTTAAGTTGATATACTAAGAACAACTGGACCAGTTGTAGGCAAAAAAAATTCTATATATGTCTGTGTGTGTGGTTGGATTTACTTAAATGCCCTGCAATTCTTGCAGCAACTTTAAACATTCTCTTTGTTTCTGGGATCTAAAATCTAGTCTTTCACATGCTCTGAGGGAGCAGGCATTACTGCCTTTTCCAGGGCTCCCATTGATATGCCATGATTATGTACAAATGGACTAAGATAAGCACCTTTCTGGATATGAGAGAAGCGGATGCTAATCGCCTCCAATTGCACATTATTAAATAAATGCTCTCTGCACAGGACAATGAATACTATTGCCATCTGCTAACTGTGAGTGTTATGTAAACCTCGTTTCTTGGTGTTTGTCTTCCCATTAAGACAAATGTTTCCAGAAATTCTCCAACCACAAAGGATCATAGAGACCAGAGCGGATTAATACTCCTTTATTTAAATGGGGTTGTAATCCCCTGAATGCAAGGTAGTGTATTTGGCCCCTCTAGCTGTCAACTGTTTAAAAGCCCCATATAAATATGAAGGTTTCTACAGTGGTGCAGTTTGAATATTCCAAAATTGCTCTGGTTATTCTTAGTACATCAGCCTCATTAAATCTGCTTTAATATATTCATCCTAGCCCAAGCTACCACAAGCCAGCTTGTATACATAAAACTATTTAGATGTATATATTTGTATTTCAAGTTTCTCTTACATCAATCTTGCTTGTATTGTAATTCGTTTCTGTATTTCAGGTTCTTGCCATGCAGATGTAAACTGCACATCCTCATAAACATGCCAGTTATTCAGTGGCTTCAGCTTCCTCAGGAAGTCCTCCTGCACATATTTATGTACCTTTCTCCAGCCGAAAAAGCTAATGTACGGGCAACGTGCACTTACTTGCGGTCTCTGGTGGATCATCCGTCTTTATGGAAACACAGTACCATCCTTTTCAGGAGTATTGGCATATTTAATGCTAAGTTCTGGGACACTCTTCACACTCGAAAGATCTGCTCTGTTGAAGTGACCAAGGTGACTCTGAAACAGTTTAAAAAGATGACCAGTTCATTGCCAGACCTCACCACTGTTACCATGGACTCTTGCTTGAAGGGGGAGATCTTACAAGGCTTGAGACCTCTTCTGAACCTCAAACGTCTGCATCTGACAGATTGTTCCCATGTTTCGGACCAGGATCTATTTACAGAACTTGTTTACTTCCAACAGCTCACACATTTATCATTATGTAAAGTGACTTTCTCTAGTGTTCTTCCTTTAACAAACATAGTCTTATTACAGAACTTGAACTCTTTGTCACTTCATTCTAAGGAGGGCATCGTGCCTGAGAGGGCTGTACAGTATATTTTGTTCAGATTACCCAAGCTCCGGGAGCTCTCCCTTGCCATTGGGAATATGAATAAATGGAAGCTGTCTTTGTGCTTTAATATGCCTGATAACTTTGGTTCTGCAGCTGAAGGTGAGACACATGTTGGCACTGGGTTAAACATTTTAAAGGGATGTTTTAATTCATAATGGGGTGTGGGGGAGGGCTACAGCTGGTTAAATGTCATTTAGCTTTGTAAGTACACACAGTAATGATATAGATACACCTGACTGCTGTGTGATGGACTCCTACCTAGGTAAGTGCTTCTGTTACACACAGTAATTATATAGATACGCCTGACTGCTGTACAATGGACTCCTACCTAGGTAAGCGCTTCTGTTATACACAGTAATTATATAGAGACGCCTGACCGCTGTATGATGGACTCCTACCTAGGTAAGTGCTTCTGTTACACACAGTAATTATATAGATACACCTGACTGCTGTGTGATGGACTCGTATCTAGGTAAGTCGCTGTAATTGGACAATTAAGAGTAGTTTGCTTTTATGGATACAGTTCCCATTAGAAGAACACTAAGTGACTTGTATCACTCTGCACATACTATATGAGACTAGATGTTTATACGGTTGTTATTCTTCTATTCTATTTACCCAGAACAGCCTTGTGTTCCGAAACTTCAGCTCCAGACGTTGGAACTGCTGAATTCTGGCTGTGCAGGTCTCTCTGCCAATGCACTCAGCCAGCTGTCCAGCCTGCGAAGCATCTGCCTAAGACATTACAAACACCTGCAGCATGAGGACTTCATAGAAACAATCCTGATGAAGCTCCCAAACCTGACTGAGCTAAAGATTGAATGTAAGTGTTTCTCCTTCCTGATTGTAGGGCTCCAGCGTAACTGGACAAGGCGCAACATTACAAACTTTTAATCTGCTCTCCTTTCCTTGTCCCTTCACTCCGCTGTGTGTTCTCCTGTCCTCCCTGTGCCTCCAGGGCTGGAGCCTTGTTCCCTTCTCCATGGTGTGAGCTATAGATTCCCTGGATTCTCACTGACTGTTAACCCTTGGAAGGGAAGAGTATTTCCACTTGGCAACACTCTCCCTCTTTCCTCTCAGGTGCGGGACAGATTTTGTTTTTGTTCTTGGGCACACCTTTTCAAGATCAGATACACTTGGTGCTTGACATAAGAAATCCAAGCAGTATACATCTATATCTGTACAGCAACCTGTGGCTTTCCAGCTGTTGGCTGGCACACAGACCGAATTCACAGCAATACACAGTCGTAAACTCATACAGTATGGCTTCTCTTCCCCCCCCCCCCCCCCTTTTTGGTTTGTACATGTCCACTGATGGCTAGCGCCGAGCGCACCTGCAGTAGGGTTTTTAAGCACAGAAAATTACCCAGGGCATTGGCTGTCACAGTAGGGCTGGCTAGCATATCCTTGGTCTGTTGTAGTCGCTGTGCTGCATAGCCACATGTTGCTCATACATTTTATAAAATGTTTAATTAGAGATTTTAGCATAAATTACCTTGGTACAAAGAACTTTTGTGGAATTAGACTTTTTGATTTGTTTGCCAGGGGCTGCCCCATTTGAGCCGTTTCTGGGTCCAGTATCCTCAAAGTTAGAAAAACTGAGTGTGGTGGGGACCAAGATCTGTAACGCAACGCTCCAGTGCATCTCACAGTGTGCTAGCGACCTCAAGTGCCTGAATCTCAGCTTTTCACATGGGTATGACAACGAGCTGATGAAACACTTCCCACGTTTATTTCCCAAACTGCAGAACCTCTACCTCAGGTACAGTGAATACTCTTGAGGCTAGGCTTTGGTCCTCACATGTCTTAAAGGGGAAGGCACCCATAGTGCAGGTATCTAAAGGATCTTTTACCACCACCACAAAGCTCCCTGTGAGACAATACTCACAAGACTGATGGATTCAACACTCCTTATGCAGCTCAAGCTAAAAACGCTCTCTTAGGACGTTTGATCTGCCCCAGGCACAGCGTACATGAAACAGAAGTTAGCAGGCAGACTCTCTCCCCAAAGCTGATAACTATGTAGGAAATATAGTACAACAAAGTCACTCAATAGTGTAACATTGTAAATATGTGTTATATTTCAAAACACTATATACTCAGACATGAGGGTCAGGCAATAGTTAACCTGACATTAAAGTGTAGTAATGTTTCACAATAAAAGCAGCTCCAATTAATCTTTAAAGTATTTGGGCCAGGGAGAGCTTTTTTCAATACTGTCAGAGTTGTAGTACAAGAGTAATTGAATGATAAAGTATCTGCTTATGAAGATTGATGGGAGCTGCTTTTATTGTGAAACATTACTATCCCTTTAAAGTAGACAGAGGATATAAACCAGTCTCTGCTCAGGATGCTTCCAGATTTTTCTTCAGATGATTCGGACCCGGTGTGCTTTGGTCATCATTATTTATTGCATAGAAAAAATTGGTGATTGATTCTAAAAAACATGTTAGCATTAACACAGTTTTCTGCAATTTTTTTACCCTTGTAGTACTCCACCTTATGTTGGAACCACCTGAGGAAAGATCCAGAACCATTCAGAGTAGAGACTGGTGTATATCCTCTGCCTGCTTTAATGTGCTACATAAACTTTATTGCACTGGCCCTTAACAGGAGGACATACCTGGACACCATCACATGGTGCCTAGATTGTGAGCAAGCAGTATGTTAGCCCTTCTGTCTCCTAGTTCTAAAAGGGTTACTATGTAGCTGTTTACAGTGTGTAGTGAGGAGGTTTTTCCATGTTGCTGCATTGTTTGTGTTTTTTTTTTTTTTTTTTTTTTTAAAGCAGGATTTGAGTGGTGACTAGTCGGAGCTCAGGCCCTTGTTCTTTTGTTCGTGCTCAGACCCTCTCACATTATTTTTGGCCTGTTTAAAGCAGGGTTAAGCAGCCTTCTGTGTGCAAGCTATAAGATGCTCCATCTCCCACTCTCGATGTAGTCTTGCACAACTGCTATCCAGAAAGCTGCCTACTACTGTCCTAGGATGTAGAACTATCTGAGGCCGTGTAGAAGGTCTCTGTACAGTATATTGAGAACACAGTCTAACAACATGTTCTTTTATTTCAGTAACACCAGATTGACTGAAGAAGCTCTGGTCGTATTGGCTAATTTGTACTCTTTGCGTGTTCTGGATATTTCAAACAACCAGTTCCTGAGTCCAGAAGCCATCCTGGCATTCCGCAAAATCACTTGCAACAGAATTTCCCTAATCCGTGAGAAGTCATTGGAGAACACAAGATACTGCTGCTGGTGACAGACTTGCTGAGCGATGTTGGCCTTCCTGATGGATTTTATAATTCACCCTTCCCCAAGTGCACAATGCCTCTGAACTTATTTATAAAGATGATGACTCTGGCTTTTGTTTTGTTTTCCCTTCACCCATGTTGTGTGTGTGTTTTCTTTTTCCTTTTTGTCTTGTTTTAAATCTATCCAAAATTCCAATTTTACAGAAGAACTGGAGTCGGGGACAGACAGGGCATAGCAATACAATGCAATATCCTTCTACCCTTCTGCTAGCCTTACCCTGCTGGTTGTGGTAGCAATCCAAGTCCTATTCAATGTCTGAATGCCAGACGGTTGAGCACTGGATTGGGAATGATGTGTCACTACTCCTGCCTTCACCTGGTTTATATAAATACTAGTTGAACAGCCTGTTACACAGGCCACAGTGCCTCTGTCAGCCGGTTGCGGGGCAGTCACACGCAGTAGAGACTGCCCGCGCCACGGCTGATACAGAGCTGGACGCTCCTTCGGAGCACACAGCTCTGGATCAGCCACGGCACGGGCAGTCTCTACTGCGCATGACTGCCGCACGCGCAGCAGTGTCAACTGCGCATGTCGAGCGTTACACATGATTTAGCGAATTATTATATAGGCTGTTACAGTGCTATTACCTTTGTATGAAATAGGATGTTGTAACATTTTGCTGATGTAGGAAATTTTTTTTTTTTTAATATGTGTTTTTAAATGTTTTCAACAGACTTGGAAAAGCCATTTCCGTTTACTCTGTCTAGTACCATGTGGCCTAGGGGGCAGGGATATGGTGTTGTCTATATTAGGGGGTAGACTTGGTCTCCTTCCCCAGTCTGATGAAGGACACGGTGCTCTCTATATCAGGGAGTAGAAATGGTGATCCATCCAGTCGGGTGAAGGACGCGATGTCGTCTATATCAGGGAGTAGAAATGGTCCTCCTCCCCTGTCTGGTGAAGGACACAATACCAGCTCTCTCAGGAAGTAGAAATGGTCCCCTTCCCCTGTCTAGTGAAGGATTCAGTGGCACCTATATGAGGGAGTAGAAATGGTCCCCCTCCCCATCTGGTGAAGGACACAATGTGGTCTATAATCAGGCAGTAGACATGGTGGTGAAGGACACAATGTTCTCTATATCAGTGAGTTGATATGGTCCCCCCTCCCCAGCCTGGTGAAGGACATAGTGTGCTGCATATCAGGGAGTAGACATGGTGGTGAAGGCCACCTTGTGGTCTATATCAGGGAGTAGAAATTGTCCTTCTCCCCGGTCTGGTGATGAATACAATGTGTTGTATACCAGGGAGTAGAAATGGTCCCCCTCCCTGGACTGGTGAAGGACACAATGTCCCCTATAACGGGAGTAGAAATGGTCTCCTCCCCCATCTGGCGAAGGACGTAATGTCGCCTATATCAGGGTATAAAAATGGTCCTACTCCCCGGTCTGGTGATAGACGTAATGTTGTGTATATCAGGGAGTAGAAATGGTCCCCCTCCCCCATCTGGTGAAGGACACAATGTGGTCTATATCAGGGAGAAGACATGATGGTGAAGGACACAATGTGGTCTACATCAGGGAGTAGACATGATGGTGAAGGACACAATGTGGTCTATATCAGGGAGAAGACATGATGGTGAAGGACACAATGTTCTCTATAGCAGGGAGTAGACATGATGGTGAATGACACAATGTGGTCTACATCAGGGAGTAGACATGATGGTGAAGGACACAGTGTGGTCTATATCAGGGAGTAGAAATGGTCTCAGCTGTCCCTATATCATGGAGTAGAAAGGAACACACCACATATTAATAGCCCCATGAATCAATTCTGGGTGGACTGGTTCTCCATAATTAATTTTTAATACTTCATGTCATATACTATGCACTAGCCTCTGATTTGTTTTCAGTTGTATTTCATTTCTACCTTTTATTCTGTACCTTTGCGGTTCCCACCACCCCCTGCATTAGTTTTGCTGTTGCCTCCTCCCCCTACTCTTGTCCTGCTGCCACCCCGCCCTGCTCTTGTCCTGCCGACACCCCACTCTGCTCTTGTCCTACCGCCTCCTCGCCCTGCTCATGTCCTTCCGTCATCCCGCCCTGCTCTTGCGCTGCCGCCTCCTCGCCCTGCTCTTGTGCTGCTGCCTCCTCCTCGCCCTGCTCTTGTCCTGCCGCCACCCCGCCCTGCTCTTGTGCTGTTTCCTCCTTGTCATGCCTCCTCCTCTCCCTGTTCTTGTTCTTCCGCCACCCCGCCCTGCTCTTGTCTTTCCGCCACCCCGCCCTGCTCTTGTCTTTCCGCCACCCCGCCCTGCTCTTGTCCTTGAGCCACCCCGCCCTGCTCTTGTCCTGCCTCCTCCTCGCCCTGATCTTGTGCTACCGCCTCCTTGTCCTGCTTCCTCCTCGCCCTGCTCTTGTCCTGCCTCCTCCATGCCCTGCTCTAGTCCTTCCGCCACCCCGCCCTGCTCTTGTGCTGCCGCCTCCTTGTCCTGCCTCCTCCTTGCCATGCTCTTGTGCTGCAGTCTCCTCGCCAGGCAGAGCGAGTCGTACTGGGCATGCGTCAAAGGATAGAAGCCGAGTCGAGCAGCGCTGAGCTGTGGTCAAGGAATGAGTGGGTCAATGTCGAGAGCTTCTGGAGGGTAAAGGTGAATCAGCTCAAATGCCCTTGGAGGATGGGAGTCAGAGTAGACTCTTTAGACCATCCAGGCAAGAAGTGGACACGGAGACTGCTTGCTCCACACTTTATTAGCCAGAACACATGGTCTTTTATCCACATTTTACGCAAGGGAACAACTGGGAGGGACCAAATAAACTAAGGGCTGGAGTTAACCACGGACCAATGGGCAGGGGAGCGACCACACCAGGTGTAACCCGACTTGTCTTTTTCCAGAACTCACACTGACTAGGGTGGAGCATGAAACACGGGGGGTGCGGCACAGTTCACAATGAGTTCCAATACACATTTGTCGAACAAAGACAGTGGCTCAAGAAACCGCTATTGGTAGTTCGAAATATTCCGCCTTTTGTTCGACCAATCTGTAGGTTGCTTACGCCTGGTTCTCCCAATCCAGTTGATGGATGTTGAGGTCGTACAACACTGTGTCTAGTGTTCCCGGGGTCCCTCGACCGAGCGTTGGCAATATGTGTCCTAAGGCTGGCGTACGACAGTCAAACCACTGTAGTGACTCATTCTAGGGTGTCAACTACTGGTCATAAAAATCCCCTATTCGACATAGGGCCGGATACTGATAGTCCCACCAGTCCATAGTTCAAGTCCACAGTCCCAGTAACGGCCTATGGCCCGTTACATCATTCCCCCCTTTTAGTCCACACATGCGGGGGGGTGATTTGTAAGCCCTTTAGGTGTCCTCTTGCCAGGACAGGCCATCTGCATTTCGGTTCTCCCTTCCCGACCGGTATTTGATGGAAAAATTAAAGGCTTGTAGAGCCAGGCTCCACTGCAGCAGCCGTCCATTATCTCATGACACCTGGTTGAGCCATACCAAGGGGTCGTGGTCTGTGAACACAGTGAATTCCCTGCTGAATAGATAGGGCTGTAGCTTTTTGAGGGCCCAGACAAGCACCAAGCATTCCTTCTTTACTGTGTCGTAAGCCGCTTCCCTGGGTAAAGGCTTCCGGCTGAGGTAGATAACTGGATGTTCCTCTCCGGCTGTGTTGACCTGGCTCAGCACAGCTCCTAGTCTGCAGTCAGAGGTGTCTGTGTGGACCAGAAAAGTTTGATTAAAATCCGGGGCGGCCAACACAGGTCCCTTGCTTAAGGCCTTCTTGAGAGCCTGAAAGGCCTGTTCACAGTCCAGGGTCCAGTCCACATTGCGGGTTATAGCTTTCCTAGTCAAGTCGGTAAGAGGTCTGGCCAGGGTACTGTACTGTGGGACAAACTTCCTGTAATACCAGGCGGTACCCAAAAAGGCCAGTACTTGCTTTTTGGTCCAGGGTGTGGGTCAGTCCAAGATGGCTGCAATTTTGGTGGGTTCAGGCCACTGTTGCCCGCTCCCCACCAGGTGTTCTAGGTATTGGACCTACCCCATGCCTATCTGGCATTTGTCAGGCCTTAGAGTTAGCCCGGCATGAGCAATCCGCCCTAGAATGGCTTTCAGGTGCATGAGGTGCTCTTCCCAGGTGTCGCTGAAAATAGAGATGTCATCCAGGTAGGCACAGGGAAATTCCTGTGCCCCTGTCAGCAGTTGATCCACTAACTGTTGGAAAGTAGCCGGGGCATTCTTCATCCCGAATGCATTACCTTGAATTGGTAGAGGTCAGATGGGGTGATGAAGGCGGATTTGGCTACCGCCTCAGGGTCAAGGGGTATCTGCCAGTACCCTTGACTAAAATCGAGGGTAGAGACAACGCCAGCTCCAGCAAGCCGGTCTAGTAAGTCATCCACCCAGGGCTTGGGGTAGGCGTCAGTGATGGTCCGGTTGTTGAGCCTCCGGTAGACCACACAGAACCTTGTGGTTCCACCCTTCTTGGGGAACAAGACTACCAGTGAGGCCCAAGGACTGGCGGACGGCTCAGTGATGCCCAACTCTAGCATCTGCTGTAACTCATGTAGCATACCCTTCCTAACTGACTCTGGGACCCGGTATGCAGGCTGGCGTAGGGCTCCCTGTCCTGTGGTGAGGACCTAGTGTTGGGTCAGTGTAGTGTGGCCAGGCAGTGGGATGAAAAGCTGTGGCAATTTCTTGGCCACGTCCTGAACCTGCTGTCGCTGGGTAGGGTCAAGCTGTGGACCTAATTTGGGGGTGACGGTGGGGTTGGCCCCCCGGGCTATGGCCAGGAGATCAGGAATATCCTGCTCCTCGGGGTCGTTCCCGGCCTGAGTGCAGATGGCTAAGGCCACTTCCTCTCTCTGGTGATATGCTTTCAAGGCATTCAAGTGACAGGTCCGGTGGTCCTGCAAGTGAGCCCCTCGGGCAGTCACATAAGTGGCCTCCTCCTGCTAGTCTAGAACCTGATAGGGTCCCACCCAGGCTGTCTGCAGCTTGTTCTCCTTCACTGGGCGCAGAGTGAGGACTTGCTGTCCCGAGTGAAATTCCCAGGGCTGGGTGTGTTTATCATAATATTGTTTCTGCTGGCACTGTGCCTGTTGAAGATGCTTCTGGGCTAGACCAGTGAAAGCAGCTAACTTCTTTCACTGAGTTCAATTATATAGGTAACGACCGAGGTTTCTACGGAGTCGCACTTGCCCTCCCAGTATTCCCGAAGGATGTTCAGTGGTCCCTGGACTTTCCTCCCGAACAACAATTCAAAGGGGGAGAACCCATGGACTCCTGAGGTACCTCCCTGTGGCAAACAACAGGTGGGGCAAATACCGCTCCCAGTCTCGGTGCATCTCAGTGAAAGCCCTCAACATCTGTTTCAAGGTTCCACTGAACCTTTCACAGAGGCCATTGGTCTGAGGGTGGTATTTGGTGGTGTGAACGGGTTTCACCCCACACAGCTCCCACACCTGATGCATGATCTCCGAGGCATTCCTGATCTGAGAGGACCTCGGCAGGAAACCCTATGCACGAAAAGACTTTAATGAGGGCATCCGCGACACTTTCCGCGGTGATGCTGGACAGTGCCACGGCCTCAGGATAGTGTGTAGCGTAGTCTACAATGGTAAGGATGAATTTCTTACCAGTGCGGCTGGGGCGAGCTAAGGGGCCTATGAGATCAATTGCTACACGCTGAAATTGTTCACCTATCAGGGGCAAGGGCTGGAGGGGCGCTGCTGGATGGTCGCCCCTTTTTCCGACCCACTGACAAATGTCACAGGTGCAACAAAAGGTGCAGACATCCCGGGACAGCTTTGTCCAAAAGAAAGCCCTGCTCACCTGTTGTTCGGTGCGTCGGACTGCCAGGCGACTCGCTAGTGGGACCTCGTGAGCTAGGGATAGTAGCGCGGCCCTATGCTGGAAGGGTACTATGAGTTGGGTGCGGGTTAACTGGGTGGCTCCTCGGCATCTGGACAGAGTGCTGCAGTATAGTAAACCCCCCTTCCCAGATGAACCGTTCCCCCCTGGAACTGCTTCCCCAGAGTCCGCCAGTATCCTATACCCTACCAAAGTGGGGTTGTCTAGCAAGGAGGTGCGAAATTCTGCAGGGTAAAGCCAGTTGATGGGGCAGTCTGCGTCAGGGGGTCAAGGGGAAGATGTCGGGGGGCTTACCATCTGTAGCTGGGCGGCTGTTCTAGTGGTCACTTGACAGTCCTCTCGAGCCCTTGGTGGTGCAAACCGGCTTTGGAGAAGGCCCAGGTCATTTCCCAACAAAACTTCGGCTGGTAAGCCTGGCATGACTCCCACGCAGTGGTCTCCTTGGCCGGAATCCCAGTTGAGGTGAACATTAGCCCTGGGTAGCTGGTAAACCTTGCCCCCTGCCACACATACTTCCGCGGTCTAATTAGTCTTGTAGCGAGGGGACAAGCAAGACAGGTGGACCAGGTTAAGGGTGGCCCGGTGTCACGTAATCTGGTGACGGGGTCCCCATTAAGGTAGACAATCTGCTGATGCTGGTTGTCTGTACAGGTTCCTTGGGTGAGGGCAATTTCCTGATATGTGCCCCATTCACAATGGTCCCCGGGTGGGGACTGGATTTCCAGAGGCCGGGTGATAGGAAGGTGGAGGGGAGCCATAGTGTCCATTATCCATGAAGCAAAGAGTAAGCCGGGGGGGTGGTTTAGCAAATTGGGGAACAGTGCTGAATCATGGGGGTGCCTGGTATCTGGTGGGCTGCCCCTGAGCTTCTGGGGCCCTGGGTGGGTCGACAAATCAGCTTGAATGCCCTTGGAGGATGGGAGTCAGAGTGGACTCTTTAGACCATCCAGGCAAGAAGGAGACACGGAGACGGGTTACTCCACACAAACACACCCTTTATTAGCCAGGACACACTGTCTTTTATACACATTTTAAACAATCAATTGGGAGGGGCCAAATACACTAAGAGCTGGAGTTAACCTAGGAACCAATGGGCAGGGGAGCGGCCACACCAGGTGTAACCCTACTGGTCTGTTTCCAGAACTTACTCTGACTAGGGTGGAGCATGAAACGGGGGGGGGGGCAGATACAGTTCACAATGAGTCTCAATACACATTCGTCGAACAAAGACAGTGGCTCAAGAAGCCACTATTGGTAGTTCGAAATATCCTGCCTTTTGTTCGACCAGTCTGTAGTTCGCATACTCCTGGTTTGCCCAATCCTGTCGACAGATGTTGAGGTCGTATGACGCAGTGTCAAGTTCTCATTTAAAAGAGTGTCGGCAATAGGTGTCCCAAGGCTGGTGTACGACAGTCAAACCACCGTAGCATAAAATTCCCCTATTCGACAAAACGGTCGGATAACGGATAGTCCCACCAGTCCATAGTTCAAGTCCACAGTCCCAGTAACGGCCTATGGCCTGTTACATTGTGTATATATGTATGTATATATATATATATATGTGTGTGTATACTGTATATATTGTGTGTATGTATATGTGTGCGTGTGTGTATATATATATATATATATATATATATATATATGTGTGTGTGTGTGTGTATATATGTATGTATACACTCTACCAAAAATCCATAAGGATCCCACTGCCCCTCCAGGTAGACCGATTGTGTCTGGCCGAGGCTCCCTTACTCAAAACAACCTATCTAGACACTGTCCTACAGCCTATGGTGATGAGAATGGCGTCCTATACAAAAGATACAACTGATATACTGAGAATAGGATGATCTATATATAGGTATTGCAGTCATGGCAGAGTAAGACAATGAAGAAGCAGCTAAGGTTGTTCTCACCTATACAACACAATAGGTGCTGCGATGTACAGGTGTCCCGTGGGTACAATGGGAAGTCTACCGGTCTGTGGAATAACATTTCCGTTTTAGAGCTAGTTGAATAGTGTCACATTTGGACCTTATACATCAGTGTATTGACTAGTGTAGTATTGACACACTGCAAAACAATATCCTCATCGAAAATGCAATTGCCTTTCAAGCGCGGGTCTACCGAGATCATACAGTGCATGTCCGATTATTGGCATATGTACATCTGCCAGGTAGGGTGCCCCGCGATACAATGTATGTACATATGTAGTTGAAATCATAAAGTGCCTTCATGGTTTGGGCATATACACCCCACGGTAGACACGGGAAATGACGACTCTTGTGTTACACATGCTAACGGGGCTGCGTGCTGCATAACTGTATATTATATACCACAAAGATACTGCTTTTTTCACTGTAATAGTTTATGTTGCACTTTATTTGTGTATATGTAAATCATCGATACAGAAGGGGGACACATGATGACATCACCAATGATGTTACTGATGCACTCGGGGGGGTTCTGGTTTTTGGGTATATAAAGAAGGGGGGTGGTGTTCGTTCATTTGGTTCTGATGAAAATGCTGATGTTGCATTGAAACGTTGACATTAGAATACATTTTTTTTTTTTTTTTGCTCAAAACCTGAGAGTGCTTGTACACTACTTTCTATATATATATTATATATATATATATATATATACACAGTATCTCACATAAGTGAGTACACCCCTCACATTCTTGTAAATATTTTTATTTTATCTTTCATGTGACAACACTGAAGAAATGACCCTCTGCTACAATGTAAAGTAGTGAGTGTACAGCCTGTATAACAGTGTAAAGTAGTGAGTGTACAGACTGTATAACAGTGTAAAGTAGTGAGTGTACAGCCTGTATAACAATGTAAAGTAGTGAGTGTACAGACTGTATAACAATGTAAAGTAGTGAGTGTACAGCCTGTATAACAGTGTAAAGTAGTGAGTGTACAGACTGTATAACAATGTAAAGTAGTGAGTGTACAGCCTGTATAACAGTGTAAAGTAGTGAGTGTACAGTCTGTATAACAATGTAAAGTAGTGAGTGTAGAGCCTGTATAACAGTGTAAAGTAGTGAGTGTACAGCCTGTATAACAGTGTAAAGTAGTGAGTGTACATCCTGTATAACAATGTAAAGTAGTGAGTGTACAGCCTGTATAACAGTGTAAAGTAGTGAGTGTACAGACTGTATAACAATGTAAAGTAGTGAGTGTACAGCCTGTATAACAATGTAAAGTAGTGAGTGTACAGACTGTATAACAGTGTAAAGTAGTGAGTGTACAGCCTGTATAACAGTGTAAAGTATTGAGTGTACAGACTGTATAACAATGTAAAGTAGTGAGTGTACAGCCTGTATAACAGTGTAAAGTAGTGAGTGTACAGCCTGTATAACAGTGTAAAGTAGTGAGTGTACAGACTGTATAACAATGTAAAGTAGTGAGTGTACAGTCTGTATAACAGTGTAAAGTAGTGAGTGTACAGCCTGTATAACCGTGTAAAGTAGTGAGTGTACAGCCTGTATAACAATGTAAAGTAGTGAGTGTACAGCCTGTATAACAGTGTAAAGTAGTGAGTGTACAGCCTGTATAACAGTGTAAAGTAGTGAGTGTACAGACTGTATAACAGTGTAAAGTAGTGAGTGTACAGCCTGTATAACAGTGTAAAGTAGTGAGTGTACAGCCTGTATAACAGTGTAAAGTAGTGAGTGTACAGCCTGTATAACAGTGTAAAGTAGTGAGTGTACAGCCTGTATAACAGTGTAAAGTAGTGAGTGTACAGCCTGTATAACAGTGTAAAGTAGTGAGTGTACAGCCTGTATAACAATGTAAAGTAGTGAGTGTACAGCCTGTATAACAATGTAAAGTAGTGAGTGTACAGACTGTATAACAATGTAAAGTAGTGAGTGTACAGCCTGTATAACAGTGTAAAGTAGTGAGTGTACAGCCTGTATAACAGTGTAAAGTAGTGAGTGTACAGACTGTATAACAGTGTAAAGTAGTGAGTGTACAGCCTGTATAACAGTGTAAAGTAGTGAGTGTACAGCCTGTATAACAGTGTAAAGTAGTGAGTGTACAGCCTGTATAACAGTGTAAAGTAGTGAGTGTACAGACTGTATAACAGTGTAAAGTAGTGAGTGTACAGTCTGTATAACAATGTAAAGTAGTGAGTGTACAGCCTGTATAACAATGTAAAGTAGTGAGTGTACAGTCTGTATAACAGTGTAAAGTAGTGAGTGTACAGACTGTATAACAGTGTAAAGTAGTGAGTGTACAGACTGTATAACAGTGTAAAGTAGTGAGTGTACAGCCTGTATAACAGTGTAAAGTAGTGAGTGTACAGTCTGTATAACAGTGTAAAGTAGTGAGTGTACAGACTGTATAACAATGTAAAGTAGTGAGTGTACAGCCTGTATAACAATGTAAAGTAGTGAGTGTACAGCCTGTATAACAATGTAAAGTAGCGAGTGTACATCCTGTATAACAGTGTAAAGTAGTGAGTGTACAGACTGTATAACAGTGTAAAGTAGTGAGTGTACAGCCTGTATAACAATGTAAAGTAGTGAGTGTACAGCCTGTATAACAGTGTAAAGTAGTGAGTGTACAGCCTGTATAACAGTGTAAAGTAGTGAGTGTACAGACTGTATAACAATGTAAAGTAGTGAGTGTACAGCCTGTATAACAGTGTAAAGTAGTGAGTGTACAGACTGTATAACAGTGTAAAGTAGTGAGTGTACAGACTGTATAACAGTGTAAAGTAGTGAGTGTACAGACTGTATAACAGTGTAAAGTAGTGAGTGTACAGTCTGTATAACAGTGTAAAGTAGTGAGTGTACAGCCTGTATAACAGTGTAAAGTAGTGAGTGTACAGCCTGTATAACAGTGTAAAGTAGTGAGTGTACAGCCTGTATAACAGTGTAAAGTAGTGAGTGTACAGCCTGTATAACAGTGTAAAGTAGTGAGTGTACAGACTGTATAACAGTGTAAAGTAGTGAGTGTACAGTCTGTATAACAGTGTAAAGTAGTGAGTGTACAGCCTGTATAACAGTGTAAAGTAGTGAGTGTACAGCCTGTATAACAGTGTAAAGTAGTGAGTGTACAGCCTGTATAACAGTGTAAAGTAGTGAGTGTACAGCCTGTATAACAGTGTAAAGTAGTGAGTGTACAGCCTGTATAACAGTGTAAAGTAGTGAGTGTACAGACTGTATAACAATGTAAAGTAGTGAGTGTACAGACTGTATAACAGTGTAAAGTAGTGAGTGTACAGTCTGTATAACAATGTAAAGTAGTGAGTGTACAGACTGTATAACAATGTAAAGTAGTGAGTGTACAGCCTGTATAACAATGTAAAGTAGTGAGTGTACAGTCTGTATAACAGTGTAAAGTAGTGAGTGTACAGACTGTATAACAGTGTAAAGTAGTGAGTGTACAGCCTGTATAACAGTGTAAAGTAGTGAGTGTACAGCCTGTATAACAGTGTAAAGTAGTGAGTGTACAGCCTGTATAACAGTGTAAAGTAGTGAGTGTACAGCCTGTATAACAATGTAAAGTAGTGAGTGTACAGTCTGTATAACAGTGTAAAGTAGTGAGTGTACAGACTGTATAACAGTGTAAAGTAGTGAGTGTACAGACTGTATAACAGTGTAAAGTAGTGAGTGTACAGACTGTATAACAGTGTAAAGTAGTGAGTGTACAGACTGTATAACAGTGTAAAGTAGTGAGTGTACAGCCTGTATAACAGTGTAAAGTAGTGAGTGTACAGACTGTATAACAGTGTAAAGTAGTGAGTGTACAGTCTGTATAACAATGTAAAGTAGTGAGTGTACAGACTGTATAACAGTGTAAAGTAGTGAGTGTATAGACTGTATAACAGTGTAAAGTAGTGAGTGTACAGACTGTATAACAATGTAAAGTAGTGAGTGTACAGACTGTATAACAATGTAAAGTAGTGAGTGTACAGACTGTATAACAATGTAAAGTAGTGAGTGTACAGTCTGTATAACAATGTAAAGTAGTGAGTGTACAGTCTGTATAACAATGTAAAGTAGTGAGTGTACAGACTGTATAACAATGTAAAGTAGTGAATGTACAGACTGTATAACAGTGTAAAGTAGTGAGTGTACAGCCTGTATAACAGTGTAAAGTAGTGAGTGTACAGCCTGTATAACAGTGTAAAGTAGTGAGTGTACAGACTGTATAACAGTGTAAAGTAGTGAGTGTACAGCCTGTATAACAGTGTAAAGTAGTGAGTGTACAGCTTGTATAACAATGTAAAGTAGTGAGTGTACAGACTGTATAACAGTGTAAAGTAGTGAGTGTACAGTCTGTATAACAATGTAAAGTAGTGAGTGTACAGACTGTATAACAATGTAAAGTAGTGAGTGTACAGCCTGTATAACAGTGTAAAGTAGTGAGTGTACAGACTGTATAACAATGTAAAGTAGTGAGTGTACAGACTGTATAACAGTGTAAAGTAGTGAGTGTACAGTCTGTATAACAATGTAAAGTAGTGAGTGTACAGACTGTATAACAATGTAAAGTAGTGAGTGTACAGTCTGTATAACAATGTAAAGTAGTGAGTGTACAGTCTGTATAACAATGTAAAGTAGTGAGTGTACAGCCTGTATAACAATGTAAAGTAGTGAGTGTACAGTCTGTATAACAGTGTAAAGTAGTGAGTGTACAGACTGTATAACAATGTAAAGTAGTGAGTGTACAGACTGTATAACAATGTAAAGTAGTGAGTGTACAGTCTGTATAACAATGTAAAGTAGTGAGTGTACAGCCTGTATAACAGTGTAAAGTAGTGAGTGTACAGCCTGTATAACAATGTAAAGTAGTGAGTGTACAGACTGTATAACAGTGTAAAGTAGTGAGTGTACAGCCTGTATAACAGTGTAAAGTAGTGAGTGTACAGCCTGTATAACAATGTAAAGTAGTGAGTGTACAGTCTGTATAACAGTGTAAAGTAGTGAGTGTACAGACTGTATAACAGTGTAAAGTAGTGAGTGTACAGCCTGTATAACAGTGTAAAGTAGTGAGTGTACAGCCTGTATAACAATGTAAAGTAGTGAGTGTACAGACTGTATAACAATGTAAAGTAGTGAGTGTACAGTCTGTATAACAGTGTAAAGTAGTGAGTGTACAGACTGTATAACAATGTAAAGTAGTGAGTGTACAGCCTGTATAACAGTGTAAAGTAGTGAGTGTACAGCCTGTATAACAGTGTAAAGTAGTGAGTGTACAGCCTGTATAACAATGTAAAGTAGTGAGTGTACAGCCTGTATAACAGTGTAAAGTAGTGAGTGTACAGACTGTATAACAGTGTAAAGTAGTGAGTGTACAGACTGTATAACAGTGTAAAGTAGTGAGTGTACAGCCTGTATAACAATGTAAAGTAGTGAGTGTACAGCCTGTATAACAGTGTAAAGTAGTGAGTGTACAGCCTGTATAACAATGTAAAGTAGTGAGTGTACAGACTGTATAACAGTGTAAAGTAGTGAGTGTACAGACTGTATAACAATGTAAAGTAGTGAGTGTACAGACTGTATAACAGTGTAAAGTAGTGAGTGTACAGCCTGTATAACAGTGTAAAGTAGTGAGTGTACAGCCTGTATAACAATGTAAAGTAGTGAGTGTACAGACTGTATAACAATGTAAAGTAGTGAATGTACAGACTGTATAACAGTGTAAAGTAGTGAGTGTACAGCCTGTATAACAGTGTAAAGTAGTGAGTGTACAGCCTGTATAACAGTGTAAAGTAGTGAGTGTACAGACTGTATAACAGTGTAAAGTAGTGAGTGTACAGCCTGTATAACAGTGTAAAGTAGTGAGTGTACAGACTGTATAACAGTGTAAAGTAGTGAGTGTACAGACTGTATAACAATGTAAAGTAGTGAATGTACAGACTGTATAACAGTGTAAAGTAGTGAGTGTACAGACTGTATAACAGTGTAAAGTAGTGAGTGTACAGTCTGTATAACAATGTAAAGTAGTGAGTGTACAGACTGTATAACAATGTAAAGTAGTGAGTGTACAGACTGTATAACAATGTAAAGTAGTGAGTGTACAGTCTGTATAACAATGTAAAGTAGTGAGTGTACAGTCTGTATAACAATGTAAAGTAGTGAGTGTACAGACTGTATAACAATGTAAAGTAGTGAATGTACAGACTGTATAACAGTGTAAAGTAGTGAGTGTACAGACTGTATAACAGTGTAAAGTAGTGAGTGTACAGCCTGTATAACAGTGTAAAGTAGTGAGTGTACAGACTGTATAACAGTGTAAAGTAGTGAGTGTACAGCCTGTATAACAGTGTAAAGTAGTGAGTGTACAGCCTGTATAACAGTGTAAAGTAGTGAGTGTACAGCTTGTATAACAATGTAAAGTAGTGAGTGTACAGACTGTATAACAATGTAAAGTAGTGAGTGTACAGCCTGTATAACAGTGTAAAGTAGTGAGTGTACAGACTGTATAACAATGTAAAGTAGTGAGTGTACAGCCTGTATAACAATGTAAAGTAGTGAGTGTACAGCCTGTATAACAGTGTAAAGTAGTGAGTGTACAGTCTGTATAACAATGTAAAGTAGTGAGTGTACAGACTGTATAACAGTGTAAAGTAGTGAGTGTACAGCCTGTATAACAGTGTAAAGTAGTGAGTGTACAGCCTGTATAACAGTGTAAAGTAGTGAGTGTACAGCTTGTATAACAATGTAAAGTAGTGAGTGTACAGCCTGTATAACAGTGTAAAGTAGTGAGTGTATAGACTGTATAACAGTGTAAAGTAGTGAGTGTACAGACTGTATAACAGTGTAAAGTAGTGAGTGTACAGCCTGTATAACAGTGTAAAGTAGTGAGTGTACAGCCTGTATAACAATGTAAAGTAGTGAGTGTACAGCCTGTATAACAGTGTAAAGTAGTGAGTGTACAGACTGTATAACAATGTAAAGTAGTGAGTGTACAGACTGTATAACAATGTAAAGTAGTGAGTGTACAGCCTGTATAACAGTGTAAAGTAGTGAGTGTACAGACTGTATAACAATGTAAAGTAGTGAGTGTACAGACTGTATAACAGTGTAAAGTAGTGAGTGTACAGCCTGTATAACAGTGTAAAGTAGTGAGTGTACAGTCTGTATAACAATGTAAAGTAGTGAGTGTACAGACTGTATAACAATGTAAAGTAGTGAGTGTACAGCCTGTATAACAGTGTAAAGTAGTGAGTGTACAGACTGTATAACAATGTAAAGTAGTGAGTGTACAGACTGTATAACAGTGTAAAGTACTGAGTGTACAGACTGTATAACAGTGTAAAGTAGTGAGTGTACAGACTGTATAACAATGTAAAGTAGTGAGTGTACAGACTGTATAACAATGTAAAGTAGTGAGTGTACATCCTGTATAACAATGTAAAGTAGTGAGTGTACAGCCTGTATAACAATGTAAAGTAGTGAGTGTACAGACTGTATAACAGTGTAAAGTACTGAGTGTACAGACTGTATAACAGTGTAAAGTAGTGAGTGTACAGTCTGTATAACAATGTAAAGTAGTGAGTGTACAGCCTGTATAACAGTGTAAAGTAGTGAGTGTATAGACTGTATAACAGTGTAAAGTAGTGAGTGTACAGACTGTATAACAATGTAAAGTAGTGAGTGTACAGACTGTATAACAATGTAAAGTAGTGAGTGTACAGACTGTATAACAGTGTAAAGTACTGAGTGTACAGACTGTATAACAGTGTAAAGTAGTGAGTGTACAGTCTGTATAACAATGTAAAGTAGTGAGTGTACAGCCTGTATAACAGTGTAAAGTAGTGAGTGTACAGCCTGTATAACAGTGTAAAGTAGTGAGTGTACAGTCTGTATAACAATGTAAAGTAGTGAGTGTACAGACTGTATAACAATGTAAAGTAGTGAGTGTACAGCCTGTATAACAATGTAAAGTAGTGAGTGTACATCCTGTATAACAGTGTAAAGTAGTGAGTGTACAGCCTGTATAACAGTGTAAAGTAGTGAGTGTACAGTCTGTATAACAATGTAAAGTAGTGAGTGTACAGACTGTATAACAATGTAAAGTAGTGAGTGTACAGCCTGTATAACAATGTAAAGTAGTGAGTGTACATCCTGTATAACAATGTAAAGTAGTGAGTGTACAGCCTGTATAACAATGTAAAGTAGTGAGTGTACAGACTGTATAACAGTGTAAAGTAGTGAGTGTACAGCCTGTATAACAGTGTAAAGTAGTGAGTGTACAGCCTGTATAACAGTGTAAAGTAGTGAGTGTACATCCTGTATAACAATGTAAAGTAGTGAGTGTACAGTCTGTATAACAGTGTAAAGTAGTGAGTGTACAGACTGTATAACAATGTAAAGTAGTGAGTGTACAGTCTGTATAACAATGTAAAGTAGTGAGTGTACAGCCTGTATAACAGTGTAAAGTAGTGAGTGTACAGCCTGTATAACAATGTAAAGTAGTGAGTGTACAGACTGTATAACAGTGTAAAGTAGTGAGTGTACAGCCTGTATAACAGTGTAAAGTAGTGAGTGTACAGCCTGTATAACAATGTAAAGTAGTGAGTGTACAGTCTGTATAACAGTGTAAAGTAGTGAGTGTACAGACTGTATAACAGTGTAAAGTAGTGAGTGTACAGCCTGTATAACAGTGTAAAGTAGTGAGTGTACAGCCTGTATAACAATGTAAAGTAGTGAGTGTACAGACTGTATAACAGTGTAAAGTAGTGAGTGTACAGACTGTATAACAGTGTAAAGTAGTGAGTGTACAGCCTGTATAACAATGTAAAGTAGTGAGTGTACAGCCTGTATAACAGTGTAAAGTAGTGAGTGTACAGCCTGTATAACAATGTAAAGTAGTGAGTGTACAGACTGTATAACAGTGTAAAGTAGTGAGTGTACAGCCTGTATAACAGTGTAAAGTAGTGAGTGTACAGCCTGTATAACAATGTAAAGTAGTGAGTGTACAGTCTGTATAACAGTGTAAAGTAGTGAGTGTACAGACTGTATAACAGTGTAAAGTAGTGAGTGTACAGCCTGTATAACAGTGTAAAGTAGTGAGTGTACAGCCTGTATAACAGTGTAAAGTAGTGAGTGTACAGCCTGTATAACAGTGTAAAGTAGTGAGTGTACAGACTGTATAACAGTGTAAAGTAGTGAGTGTACAGACTGTATAACAGTGTAAAGTAGTGAGTGTACAGACTGTATAACAGTGTAAAGTAGTGAGTGTACAGACTGTATAACAGTGTAAAGTAGTGAGTGTACAGCCTGTATAACAATGTAAAGTAGTGAGTGTACAGCCTGTATAACAGTGTAAAGTAGTGAGTGTACAGCCTGTATAACAATGTAAAGTAGTGAGTGTACAGCCTGTATAACAATGTAAAGTAGTGAGTGTACAGACTGTATAACAATGTAAAGTAGTGAGTGTACAGCCTGTATAACAGTGTAAAGTAGTGAGTGTTCAGTCTGTATAACAATGTAAAGTAGTGAGTGTACAGACTGTATAACAGTGTAAAGTAGTGAGTGTACAGACTGTATAACAGTGTAAAGTAGTGAGTGTACAGCCTGTATAACAATGTAAAGTAGTGAGTGTACAGCCTGTATAACAGTGTAAAGTAGTGAGTGTACAGCCTGTATAACAGTGTAAAGTAGTGAGTGTACATCCTGTATAACAGTGTAAAGTAGTGAGTGTACAGCCTGTATAACAGTGTAAAGTAGTGAGTGTACAGACTGTATAACAATGTAAAGTAGTGAGTGTACAGTCTGTATCACAGTGTAAAGTAGTGAGTGTACAGCCTGTATAACAGTGTAAAGTAGTGAGTGTACAGCCTGTATAACAGTGTAAAGTAGTGAGTGTACAGACTGTATAACAATGTAAAGTAGTGAGTGTACAGCCTGTATAACAGTGTAAAGTAGTGAGTGTACAGCCTGTATAACAGTGTAAAGTAGTGAGTGTACAGCCTGTATAACAGTGTAAAGTAGTGAGTGTACATCCTGTATAACAGTGTAAAGTAGTGAGTGTACAGCCTGTATAACAGTGTAAAGTAGTGAGTGTACAGCCTGTATAACAATGTAAAGTAGTGAGTGTACAGTCTGTATAACAGTGTAAAGTAGTGAGTGTACAGACTGTATAACAGTGTAAAGTAGTGAGTGTACAGCCTGTATAACAGTGTAAAGTAGTGAGTGTACAGCCTGTATAACAGTGTAAAGTAGTGAGTGTACAGCCTGTATAACAGTGTAAAGTAGTGAGTGTACAGACTGTATAACAGTGTAAAGTAGTGAGTGTACAGACTGTATAACAGTGTAAAGTAGTGAGTGTACAGACTGTATAACAGTGTAAAGTAGTGAGTGTACAGACTGTATAACAGTGTAAAGTAGTGAGTGTACAGCCTGTATAACAATGTAAAGTAGTGAGTGTACAGCCTGTATAACAGTGTAAAGTAGTGAGTGTACAGCCTGTATAACAATGTAAAGTAGTGAGTGTACAGCCTGTATAACAATGTAAAGTAGTGAGTGTACAGACTGTATAACAATGTAAAGTAGTGAGTGTACAGCCTGTATAACAGTGTAAAGTAGTGAGTGTTCAGTCTGTATAACAATGTAAAGTAGTGAGTGTACAGACTGTATAACAGTGTAAAGTAGTGAGTGTACAGACTGTATAACAGTGTAAAGTAGTGAGTGTACAGCCTGTATAACAATGTAAAGTAGTGAGTGTACAGCCTGTATAACAGTGTAAAGTAGTGAGTGTACAGCCTGTATAACAGTGTAAAGTAGTGAGTGTACATCCTGTATAACCGTGTAAAGTAGTGAGTGTACAGCCTGTATAACAGTGTAAAGTAGTGAGTGTACAGTCTGTATAACAGTGTAAAGAAGTGAGTGTACAGACTGTATAACAGTGTAAAGTAGTGAGTGTACAGCCTGTATAACAGTGTAAAGTAGTGAGTGTACAGCCTGTATAACAATGTAAAGTAGTGAGTGTACAGCCTGTATAACAATGTAAAGTAGTGAGTGTACAGACTGTATAACAGTGTAAAGTAGTGAGTGTACAGACTGTATAACAGTGTAAAGTAGTGAGTGTACAGCCTGTATAACAGTGTAAAGTAGTGAGTGTACAGCCTGTATAACAATGTAAAGTAGTGAGTGTACAGACTGTATAACAATGTAAAGTAGTGAGTGTACAGCCTGTATAACAATGTAAAGTAGTGAGTGTACAGCCTGTATAACAATGTAAAGTAGTGAGTGTACATCCTGTATAACAATGTAAAGTAGTGAGTGTACAGTCTGTATAACAGTGTAAAGTACTGAGTGTACAGACTGTATAACAGTGTAAAGTAGTGAGTGTACAGACTGTATAACAGTGTAAAGTAGTGAGTGTACAGACTGTATAACAGTGTAAAGTAGTGAGTGTACAGACTGTATAACAATGTAAAGTAGTGAGTGTACAGTCTGTATAACAGTGTAAAGTAGTGAGTGTACAGACTGTATAACAATGTAAAGTAGTGAGTGTACAGCCTGTATAACAGTGTAAAGTAGTGAGTGTACAGACTGTATAACAGTGTAAAGTAGTGAGTGTATAGACTGTATAACAATGTAAAGTAGTGAGTGTACAGTCTGTATAACAGTGTAAAGTAGTGAGTGTACAGCCTGTATAACAGTGTAAAGTAGTGAGTGTATAGACTGTATAACAGTGTAAAGTAGTGAGTGTACAGACTGTATAACAGTGTAAAGTAGTGAGTGTACAGCCTGTATAACAGTGTAAAGTAGTGAGTGTACAGTCTGTATAACAGTGTAAAGTAGTGAGTGTACATCCTGTATAACAGTGTAAAGTAGTGAGTGTACAGCCTGTATAACAGTGTAAAGTAGTGAGTGTACAGACTGTATAACAGTGTAAAGTAGTGAGTGTACAGACTGTATAACAATGTAAAGTAGTGAGTGTACAGTCTGTATAACAATGTAAAGTAGTGAGTGTACAGACTGTATAACAGTGTAAAGTAGTGAGTGTACATCCTGTATAACAATGTAAAGTAGTGAGTGTACAGTCTGTATAACAGTGTAAAGTAGTGAGTGTACAGCCTGTATAACAGTGTAAAGTAGTGAGTGTACAGACTGTATAACAGTGTAAAGTAGTGAGTGTACAGTCTGTATAACAGTGTAAAGTAGTGAGTGTACAGCCTGTATAACAGTGTAAAGTAGTGAGTGTACAGCCTGTATAACAGTGTAAAGTAGTGAGTGTACAGCCTGTATAACAGTGTAAAGTAGTGAGTGTACAGCCTGTATAACAGTGTAAAGTAGTGAGTGTACAGCGTGTATAACAATGTAAAGTAGTGAGTGTACAGACTGTATAACAATGTAAAGTAGTGAGTGTACAGACTGTATAACAGTGTAAAGTAGTGAGTGTACAGCCTGTATAACAGTGTAAAGTAGTGAGTGTACAGTCTGTATAACAATGTAAAGTAGTGAGTGTACAGCCTGTATAACAATGTAAAGTAGTGAGTGTACAGCCTGTATAACAGTGTAAAGTAGTGAGTGTACAGCCTGTATAACAATGTAAAGTAGTGAGTGTACAGCCTGTATAACAATGTAAAGTAGTGAGTGTACAGACTGTATAACAATGTAAAGTAGTGAGTGTACAGACTGTATAACAGTGTAAAGTATTGAGTGTACAGCCTGTATAACAATGTAAAGTAGTGAGTGTACAGACTGTATAACAGTGTAAAGTAGTGAGTGTACAGACTGTATAACAGTGTAAAGTAGTGAGTGTACAGACTGTATAACAGTGTAAAGTAGTGAGTGTACAGCCTGTATAACAGTGTAAAGTAGTGAGTGTACAGTCTGTATAACAGTGTAAATTTGCTGTCCCCCTCAAAATAACTCAACACACAGCCATTAATGTCTAAACTTTGGCAACAGAAGTGAGTACACCCCTAAGTGGAAATGTCCAAAAATATTTACAAAAATGTGAGGGGTATACTTACTTATGTGAGATACTGTATACGTGTGTGTATGTGTATATATATATATATATATATATATATATATATATACTAGCAATGTGGGACGGCGTTGCCCGTCAGGATATATAGGGAATTAATGCACACACACGGATGCGAGACAAACACAGAGACACACACGCAAATGCACACGCATGCACTGAGATGCTTAAAGAGCGACAGTCATACACACATACATGCAGACACATAGAGTGTGATACATACATGCAACACACACAGTGAGAAACACACAGGCACACACACACACACACACACACACAGAAGTGAGTCATAAGGGGGTGACTTATGTGTCATTGTAATGAGTTTGTGTTTGTACTTATGCCTCAGCTGTAGCATTCATTCATATAGTTGAAATGCATGTGGTAATTGCACATACTATGGTGGAAGGTGGATCGTGCTGGCTCCCGGGATGTGAGTGACTGGCATTCATTCATGTAGTTGAAATGCGTGTGGTAATTGCACATACTGTGGTGGAAGGTGGATTGTGCTGGCTCCCGGGGGGGGGGATTACGTGTGAGTGATTGTGTTTGAGTGCGAGATTGAGTGATTGCGTGTGAGTGATTGAGTGTGTTAGTGAGTGTGTGTGATTGAGTGAGTGTGTTAGTGAGTGTGCGTGATTGAGTAAGAATGTGTGAGTGAGAGTGTGTATGATAGTGAGAGGGTGTGAGTGATTGAGGGTGAGAGTGTGATTGAGGGTGAGAGTGTGATTGAGTGTGACTGCGAGACTGTAAGTGTGAGAGTGTGATTGAGTGTGAGACTGTGAGAGTGTGATTGAGTGTGAGACTGTGAGAGTGTGATTGAGTGATTGAGTGTGAGAGTGAGACTGTGTGAGAGTGTGATTGAGTGAGAGTGTGATTGAGAGTGAGAGTGAGTGTGATTGAGTGAGACTGTGTGAGTGTGATTGAGTGTGTGAGTGATTGGGTGTGAGACTGAGAGAGTGAGAGAGACCGTGTGAGACTGAGAGTGTGAGAATGTGAGAGAGTGTGTGAGACTGTGAGAGTGTGTGAGACTGTGAGAGACTGAGAGTGTGAGAGACTGAGAGTGAGAGACTGAGAGTGTGAGACTGAGAGTGTGAGACTGAGAGTGTGAGACTGAGACTGTGAGAGAGTGTGAGACTGTGAGAGTGTGAGAGAGAGTGTGAGAGAGAGTGTGAGAGAGAGTGTGTGTGTGAGACTGTGTGTGTGTGTGTGAGAGCGTGTGTGTGTGAGAGCGTGCGAGACTGAGAGCGTGCGAGACTGAGAGAGTGCGAGACTGAGAGAGTGCAAGACTGAGAGAGTGTGAGTGTGTGAGACTGAGAGTGTGAATGAGTGAGACTGAGAGTGTGGATGAGTGAGACTGAGAGTGTGGATGAGTGAGACAGTGTGAGAGTGAGACTGTGAGAGTGTGAGACTGTGAGAGTGTGAGAGCGTGTGAGACTGAGAGTGTGAGAGCGTGTGAGACTGAGAGTGTGAATGAGTGAGAGACTGTGAGAGTGAGAGAGAGAGACTGTGAGAGTGAGAGTGTGAGACTGTGAGAGTGTGAGACTGTGAGAGTGCGAGACTGAGAGAGTGCGAGACTGAGAGAGTGCGAGTGTGCGAGACTGAGAGAGTGTGTGTGTGAGAGTGTGTGTGTGAGAGTGTGTGTGTGAGAGTGTGTGTGTGAGAGACTGTGACTGTGAGAGTGTGAGACTGTGAGAGTGTGAGACTGAGAGAGTGCGAGTATGCGAGACTGAGAGAGTGTGTGTGTGAGAGAGTGTGTGTGAGAGACTGTGTGTGTGAGAAACTGTGTGTGTGAGAGACTGTGCGAGACTGTGAGTGCGAGACTGTGAGAGAGTGTGAGAGTGTGTGAGAGTGTAATAGACTGTGAGAGTGTGAGGGACTGTGTGAGACTGCGAGAGAGACTGTGTGAGACTGCGAGAGAGACTGCGAGAGACTGTGAGAGTGTGAGACTGAGACTGTGTGAGATTGCGAGAGTGTGAGACTGTGAGACTGTGACTGTGTGAGAGACTGTGTGAGACGGTGTGTGAGAGAGTGTGAGAGACTGTGAGACTGAGAGTGTGAGAGACTGTGAGACTGAGAGTGTGAGAGACTGAGACTGAGAGTGTGAGAGACAGAGTGTGAGACTGAGAGTGTGAGAGAGTGTGAGACTGTGAGTCTGTGAGAGTGTGAGAGAGAGTGTGAGAGAGAGTGTGTGTGAGACTGTGTGTGTGTGTGTGTGAGAGCGTGTGAGAGTGTGAGAGCATGCGAGACTGAGAGCGTGCGAGACTGAGAGCGTGCGAGACTGAGAGAGTGTGAGTGTGTGAGACTGAGAGTGTGAATGAGTGAGACTGAGAGTGTGGATGAGTGAGACTGAGAGTGTGGATGAGTGAGACTGAGAGTGTGCATGAGTGAGACAGTGTGAGAGTGAGAGAGAGAGACTGTGAGAGTGAGAGAGTGAGACTGTGAGAGTGTGAGACTGTGAGAGTGTGAGAGCGTGTGAGACTGAGAGTGTGAGAGCGTGTGAGACTGAGAGTGTGAATGAGTGAGAGACTGTGAGAGTGAGAGAGAGAGACTGTGAGAGTGAGAGTGTGAGACTGTGAGAGTGTGAGACTGTGAGAGTGTGAGACTGTGAGAGTGCGAGACTGAGAGAGTGCGAGACTGAGAGAGTGCGAGACTGAGAGAGTGCGAGTGTGCGAGACTGAGAGAGTGTGTGTGTGAGAGTGTGTGTGTGAGAGTGTGTGTGTGAGAGACTGTGTGTGTGAGAGACTGTGTGTGTGAGAGACTGTGAGAGTGTGAGACTGTGAGAGTGTGAGACTGAGAGCGTGCGAGACTGAGAGAGTGCGAGTATGCGAGACTGAGAGAGAGTGTGTGTGAGAGACTGTGTGTGTGAGAGACTGTGTGTGTGAGAGACTGTGCGAGACTGTGAGTGCGAGACTGTGAGACAGTGTGTGAGAGAGTGTGAGAGTGTGTGAGAGTGTAATAGACTGTGAGAGTGTGAGGGACTGTGTGAGACTGCGAGAGAGACTGTGTGAGACTGCGAGAGAGACTGTGAGAGACTGTGAGAGTGTGAGACTGAGACTGTGTGAGACTGAGACTGTGTGAGATTGCGAGAGTGTGAGACTGTGACTGTGTGAGAGACTGTGTGAGACGGTGTGTGAGAGAGTGTGAGAGACTGTGAGACTGAGAGTGTGAGAGACTGTGAGACTGAGAGTGTGAGAGACTGTGAGACTGAGAGTGTGAGAGACTGAGACTGAGAGTGTGAGAGACTGAGAGTGTGAGAGACAGAGTGTGAGACTGAGAGTGTGAGAGAGTGTGAGACTGTGAGTCTGTGAGAGTGTGAGAGAGAGTGTGTGTGAGACTGTGTGTGTGTGAGACTGTGTGTGTGTGTGTGTGAGAGCGTGTGAGAGTGTGAGAGCATGCGAGACTGAGAGCGTGCGAGACTGAGAGCGTGCGAGACTGAGAGCGTGCGAGACTGAGAGAGTGTGAGTGTGTGAGACTGAGAGTGTGAATGAGTGAGACTGAGAGTGTGGATGAGTGAGACTGAGAGTGTGCATGAGTGAGACAGTGTGAGAGTGAGAGAGAGAGACTGTGAGAGTGAGACTGTGAGAGTGTGACAGCGTGTGAGACTGAGAGTGTGAGAGTGTGTGAGACTGAGAGTGTGAATGAGTGAGAGACTGTGAGAGTGCGAGACAGAGAGTGCGAGTGTGCGAGACTGAGAGAGTGTGTGTGTGAGAGTGTGTGTGTGTGAGAGACTGTGTGTGTGAGAGACTGAGAGCGTGCGAGACTGAGAGAGTGCGAGTATGCGAGACTGAGAGAGTGTGTGTGTGAGAGAGAGTGTGTGTGAGAGAGAGTGTGTGTGAGAGAGTGTGTGTGTGAGAGTGTGTGTGTGAGAGTGTGTGTGTGAGAGTGTGTGTGTGAGAGAGACTGTGTGTGAGAGAGACTGTGTGTGAGAGAGACTGTGTGTGAGACTGTGCGTGTGAGAGACTGTGTGTGTGAGACTGTGCGTGTGAGAGACTGTGAGTGCGAGACTGTGAGACAGTGTGTGAGAGAGTGTGAGAGTGTGTGAGAGTGTAATAGACTGTGAGAGTGTGAGGGACTGTGTGAGACTGCGAGAGAGACTGTGTGAGACTGCGAGAGAGACTGCGAGAGACTGTGAGAGTGTGAGACTGAGACTGTGTGAGACTGAGACTGTGTGAGACTGAGACTGTGTGAGATTGCGAGAGTGTGAGACTGCGAGAGTGTGAGACTGTGTGAGACTGTGACTGTGTGAGAGACTGTGTGAGATGGTGTGTGAGAGATTGTGAGAGTGTAAGAGACTGTGAGAGTGTGAGGGACTGTGAGCATACCTGGGAACTCTCCGGTTTTGCCCCGGAGACTCCGGATTTCACAGGTAATTACCGGGTCTCCGGGGCAGTCTCTCAGTCTCCGGGCGGGCAAAACTCTGCCCACTTGTTCTCCATCCCGCACAGGTTCCTCCCACTCCCTGCCCTCTTACCCGCATTCCACATATATTTTACCCCTTTTTTTTTTTTCTTTTTCAATTTGTCCCGCCCCCTCTCGCGACTAAGCCCCGCCCCTTTTATGACGCGAATCGCGTCATTTCACTCCCCGGTCGGCGCTGGCAGGGCTGCCCTCCGGATAGCCCTGCCTGTTAAGTTCCCAGGTATGACTGTGAGAGTGTGAGAGACTGTGTGAGACTGCGAGAGAGACTGTGTGAGATTGTGAGTGTGAGACTGTGTGAAAGTGTGAGACTGTGTGAAAGTGTGAGTCTGTGGGACTGTGAGAGACTGAGACTGCGAGAGAGACTGTGTGAGACTGCGAGAGAGACTGTGTGAGACTGCGAGAGAGACTGTGAGACTGAGAGTGTGTGAGACTGAGAGTGTGTGAGACTGAGAGTGTGTGAGGGACTGTGAGAGTGTGAGGGACTGTGAGACTGCGAGAGAGACTGTGAGAGACTGAGACTGTGAGACTGAGTGTTTGAGACTGAGAGTGTGTGAGACTGAGAGTGTGTGAGACTGAGAGAGTGTGTGGGAATGAGAGAGACTGCGAGAGAGACTGTGAGAGTGTGAGACTGAGAGTGTGAGACTGTGTGAGAGTGTGAGTGTGTGTGACTGAGAGAGTGTGTGTGACTGAGAGAGTGTGTGGGACTGAGAGAGTGTGTGGGACTGAGAGAGACTGCGAGAGAGACTGTGAGAGTGTGAGACTGAGAGTGTGTGTGACTGAGAGTGTGTGAGACTGAGTGAGAGTGTGAGACTGAGTGACTGAGAGTGTGTGCGACTGAGAGTGTGTGCGACTGTGTGAGAGACTGTGTGAGAGTGTGAGACAGAATGTGTGCTTTGCAATGCGTTGCTTACCCCTCTGGCACTCAAAGGGTTAAGTTGAGCTAACATAGCAATATAACACACGGTGGCTCTTCAGTTGAGGCAATGTAGCAATATGCTGAGGTATCAAATAGAAAGTGGTGTTTGAGGCTTGCCCTCTGTAACATACAGCAAAGCATCTCTCTCCCTTTAAGGAGAAAGGGCGGGAATCAGGAAGCAGGAAGTGGAGGAGTGACAGTTGAGACAGTGAGGTGACTGAAGAGATGATGAGTTAAATAAGAGTTGCTATTAAGTTTGTATTTTATGGGAACATTACACCCTCATACTGAAACAGAGTGTATGGAGGGTTACAGTTATCTGTGGGAGGTGAAACAGTGTGTTTGTGGGGTCATGATCCTGAGTGAGAGTGTGAGTGGACCGGGAGAAGTTACTGATATCCCTACCTCAGGAGCGAGTGGCAGTTATATATTTTTTTTTCAGTTGGATACTGGTGGGCGGGCTGGAGAGGGCGGGCCAACTCCCTGTATGATAAACACGCCCCCATTAAATCACCCAATGAGAGCAGTAAAGTCCCCATTCAATCACCCAATAGGAGTTTTGTCTCCTAATGAGACATAAATTATGTAATTAGACATTCTGTTCAATGCGAGTTTCTTTTCTGAGGAGACATAAATTATGTTCTGTGTGTGGGGTACCATAAATTATGCAATGAGGCTTATTCTTTTATATATATAGATATATATATATATATATCCGGCAGGGCTCAAAATTCCCACTAGCCAATGGCAAGTGAAAATTTAGCCCTGGTGGGTATATTATGTCTTGCAGTGGCGAGTAACTTTTCAGGTCTGGTTAGTAGCAAAGGACTTCAAATTTTAAAGTGTTAGTAATGTCTAAAAAAATTTTTTTTGCATTTAGAAGAGCTTAAAAAGCTGATCTAAATGCAAAAAAATGTATCTCTCAAACCACTATGGTTTAAGAGATACAGGCGTTTAAAGTTTGATTTCTCCTACTGACAGCTGTAAAGCTGTCAGCAGGAGATCCGTGTTGGTCGACACAGAGGTGCTTGAGAAGTGCCGCGATCTCGTTACTTACACAGAATCCCTTCATTGGAATGGTCTAAAACGTGTTCCTAGTGTTCAGGCACACGTTTTAGACCATGCCAATGAAGGGATTCTGTGTAAGTAAAGAGATCTCGGCACTTCTCAAGCGCCTCCGTGTCGACCGACACGGATCTCCTGCTGACAGCTTTACAGCTGTCAGTAGGAGAAATCAAACGTTAAACGCCTGTATCTCTTAAACCATAGTGGTTTGAGAGATACTTTTTTTGCATTTAGATCAGCTTTTTAAACTCTTCTAAATGCAAAAAAGTTTTTTTTAGACATTACTAACACTTTAAGCCCTATATGTATGTATATATATATGTGTATATGTGTGTGTTTCTGCGTTTGTATATATGTGTGTATATATATATATATGTGTGTGTGTAAATGTGTGTTTCTGCGTGTATGTATATGTGTGTAGATATGTATGTGTCTATATATATATATATATATATATATATATATATATATATATATATATATATAGAAAGTCACAAGAGGAGGGTAGCATCCGTGTGACTAATAAATAGGCAAATTTATTAAATATAAAGCAAAAACAAATGGTCAACATTTTGGTCCACAACAGGGACCTTTATCAAGACCATAAATATAAGAATAGCGTGTGTTATATACCTTGCAAACTCTTAGCATCGCTCGTGTCACTGATGACATCATCACCCTCCTAACCATTTATTTGACAGTGGCGGGTGGACGTCCCTCATTGGTCATGAAGACTAGTGGCAAAAAACAAAGTATCATGTAAATGAAGGCAAACGAGATGATAATAAAACATTGATATGTACTACATAATACCAAAACAGACTAAATGTCTATAGCCAGTTGATCTGCTCTTGCCTAGGGAACAGATGTCTCCCTATAGGTGCAAGTAAGGAGTGCTGTATCACACCTCACCAACGGTATCGTGGGAGGTACGGAGACTCACACTCACTGCTGCAACAAATGGGAAGTGTTTCCATAGGAGTCACAGAGAAGTGCATGTCATATAAAGCATGGCAACCTTACAGAGATTCTCAGAAACTAAAACGTAAAACAGGGGCTGCTTTCTATTGCAGCTGATAATTTTATCACTGCGTTTATCTCCAGGTTTCCCCATAGACTTCAGTAGAAAAATATTAGATAAAGCGGAAGGTAACAATTTTCTCCTGCAATAGAATCTAGCCCCTCATCTGTTGTAAATGGCAATTGTTATGATAAGAAAGTATCCAGTATGAGATATTAAACTGTGGAAAGCCGTAGAACAGCTCTAATCAAACGTGTGATGTTATACAATATGTGAGAGATCCGTTGTCAGAGTAGGACAAGAGTCTGCCAAGAACAATCAGATAATAAGTAATTCCACTGGGTATAACGGCCAGATACAGTAGTCCGAACTACTGCACCCCTAGACCGAGGGACATATTTAACTGATGTGTTGTTCAGTATGGTCCAAAACAGAAATCATGACCCAAGTATAGTATGTGATTGGAGGTAATACCAACAGAATCAGCTGAATCAATAGAAGTCTAATATCCAAGCACTATGTGGAACCTAAATTACCTGTCAATATCAAATAGTTCATCCTGATGTAGTTCAAACAAATCAATCACTTCATGTATCACCAGTGACGAATGGAACCAACATCTTGATAATACTAACAGCAAGTACTGCCACCAGGGGGAAAGTGTACAATATTGTGTACCATAACATCCCAGTGTACAACGCCCCCCCTGCTGCTTCAGTATGTCCAGGATATGGACGTGTATATGGTCACGTCTTGTATGGATTGCGCCTCCCCGGTGTCATCGTGTCCTGCATGGGACCTTTATATATTCATTAAAAAAAGTTCTAAATTAGGGCCTGTATTAACCACTTGAGTACCAGTGAGGAACACAATGCATTGCTTTCCCCTTGCCACACAATGGGTTAACGTAGGAGCGGATACGTTAAATAAAACAATTGCAAAAATAGGCTATTTATTAACCCCTTTAGTGCCCACTGGCACTCAGTGGGTAAATATAGGATCTGATGGGTCAGTGTGCTCTGCCTACATGTGGTATGATCTGCAGACGCCCAGCAGGTCTGCACTCAAGCTTTTCAGTGACAGAGGTTTACTGAAGTTAGGCAGTCGAAGGGTTAAAGGTCAGAGTGAGTGAGTGTGTGTACATTTTGTGTGTGTATACATATATATGGGTATATTTGTGTGTATATGTGTGTCAGCCATGTTTTTCCTTTTCTTCACGAAGATGTTTAGGGAGGGCTAAAATCATGCCCCCCTGTATCTCCAGAACTGTATGGGGGAGATAAGAATAACTCCTCATTACTGCCAAATCTGTGTGTGTGTGTGCGTCTCCTGAGGAGACATGAATTATGTAATGAGACTTTCGCTTATATACATACACACCTTATGTACCTGATGGTAAGCTACCTGCCCACAGATGTAATGGAAATAGATACTCCATTTTGGTAACAGGGTTCTTATGTATCTAACAAGTGTGAGTGACAATTAATTTATTTAGTGGAGTTGGTGCAGCGCAGTATGTGGTGTTAGTCTCTGGCACGGAATGGCAGTTAGGAGGGAAAGCAGTCTGAGTCTCTTCCTCTGACTGTACGGGTCTCTGTGTGTCTGTTTTTGTGTGTCTGGGTCTCTGTGTGTATCTGGTTGACGGTCTTTGTGTGTGTGTGTGTGTGTATGTCTGTGTGACTGTGTTTGTCTGGGTGTGTCTGTGACCTGTGTGTGTCTGGGTGTCTCTGTGTGTTTGTTTGTGTGTCTGAGTGACGGTCTCTGTGTGTGTCTGGGTCTCTCTGTGTGTGTGTCTGTGTGTGTGTGGCTGGGTCTCTGTGTAACACGAGGTGTATAGGTCAGTGTGACTGTGTATCACTAGGCGTACAGGTCTGTGTGTGACTGTGTGTGTCACTGGGTGTATAGGTCTGTGTGTGACTGTGTATTACTAGGTGTATAGGTCTGTGTTACTGTGTGTATAACTAGGTGTATAGGTCTGTGTGGCTCAGATGGGTGTCAGAGTGGCCGCTTTAATACCACACAAGACTCCAGGACTCTGGTTTACTCCAAAACATAACCCTCTTTATTGACCAAAACCACAGATATTTATATACAGCAAGCACATTGAAATGTATGGGGGGAAACCAGATACAACAGGACGTGATCCAATCACAATACATCAGACAAAGGCCAGCAACAGATGGTCTTCACAGATACGATAACTCAGACATGATTACATTTCAGATACAAAAGGGTTTGATGAACAAAGACATGAGGGCTTGAGCTAATTACCACACAGCAAGGGGTCTGACTGCAGTTCACAATGGCTTAATTAACACAGCAGGGGATCTAGCTACAGTACCCATAGTCAAATGGCTGGAGTGGCTCCAGTACACATGTTATGGACAGTGGCCCAAGGTTGGAGCCTTTTTTTGACTACTTTGAATGCCCTGCTCCAACCTTGACCAATCCCTGAGCTGCCTACAGTTCCCCAGCTTAGGGTATGGAAGATATTTGCATGCCTACTCCAAGGTTTTGAGTGACCCAACTTTCCCCTCTTGTCCCCGCCACCAAATGTTCGATCCGGTGGCGCAGATCGCACACCGCGCCGGTACACACTGACTGGTAGTCAGTGAGTGTGTAAACCCTCAAACATACTACATACAGTAAATTATAACATTTGACATACATTAACCAAAGTCTATGAACATAAGTCTTTCTCTTAAGTAATAGCTGGCCAGTTCGTACGCCAGGGCACAACACAGAGTCCAAACAGTGCAAAATGTCCACAGCCTTTGGATGAATAGTTTTAGGGCCAGACAAGGGCTCAAGTAACGGGTAGGATCCGTTACAGGGAGTGAAAGCAGAGAGGGAAGAGAGTTAAAGGTTTTAAAAAATAGTTTGCAGTTGTATTCTGTGTTGCTGTAGTTATCTGCTATACTATGCAGTGTGTAAACTGAGGCACTTTGTACATTGAAAGGAGTGTGGAGACTGTTGTGCTGTTGATGAGCCAAGCAGATCTTGCTGCCACAATACCACATCATGAAGGCCCTAGGATTGGAATTTTCATTATTGTTTTTTCCCCAAGTGTCAAGCAGAAGTGTCAGCAAAGACTTGCAGATCTCTTAACGTGGCCCTGAGATTGATGCTGTGAGTCTGACACCAGGTGCACCACCAACACCTATGTCACACTCACCATCACCACCACAAGCAGGAAAAGTGGAAGACTCATCTCACCTAGAGTATTGTGTACAGTACTGGAGACCCCATCTCCAGAAGGATATAGATACTATAGAGTATTGTGTACAGTACTGGAGACCCCATCTCCAGAAGGATATAGATACTATAGAGTATTGTGTACAGTACCGGAGACCCCATCTCCAGAAGGATATAGATACACTAGAGAGAATCCAGAGAAGGGCTACTAAAATGGTGACTGGTTTACAGGAAAAGAAATATCAGGATAGACTAAAGGATCTGAACATGTATCGCTTGGAGGAGAGAAGAGAGAGAGGGGATATGATAGACACATTCACATACATGAAGGGATTCAACAAAGTGCAGGAGGGAAGTACATTTCAAAGGAGTAAAAAGTTAGGACAAGAGGCCATAGTCTAAAACTAGAGGGACACCGGTTTAGATGTAATGTAAGAAAGTTTTACTTCACTGAGAGGGTAGTAGATAAGTGGAATAGCCTACCAGCAGAAGTGGCAGATGTCAATACAGTGACAGAATGTAAGCATGCATGGGATAGGCATAAGGCTGTCCTTAACATAAGAAAAGACCAAGGACCAAAAAAGTTTGAGGTTTTTACAGTAGGACAATGGGCGACTAGATGGGCAGAATGGTTCTTATCTGCCGTCAAATTCTATGTTTCATGTGGTGGTGATGGCGTGAGAATGATACTCTTGTTGATTATACTTCAGAGATAAGAGTCTTCCTAACAAAGACCAACGGGGAGTGAGAAAGAGAAATAATGTGTATCACGAACACTGATGACATCATGTTGTTAATGGATTTTTTAGTTCCATCTATATATAAATAGGCAGAGCCCCAGGCCCAGCATCAGTAAATGTCTCAGTAGGATCAGTCTGTTGTGTCCACCATATTAGCAGTAGTAGTGGTGATAGGGGATCATCATCTCCACCACAGACTGTGCAGGAGGAACCACACACATACAGCACAGGTAAGCCAGTAACCCCCTTCAGGCTTTCCAGTACCCCCTCCCCCACACACCAGGCCTTCCACTACCCCCCTCCCAAGGCCATCCAATACCCTTCAGGCCAGCAACCACTCCTCTCAGGTCTGCAACTATCCTCCAGGGAGGCCAACAACCTCCCAATGCCATCCAGTACCCCTGGGCCATCCAACTACCCACCCCCAGGGCACCCAACTACCCGGCCTAGGCAGGTCAGCCAAATACCCCTGCAGGTCAGAAAATAACCCGCCCCCCAGGCCAGCCAAACACCTCCCTCCAGGCTAGCCAAATCCCCCCAAAACATTTTCTATATATATTTGTGTATAGTTGATCCTTGAGGATTCTACACTTAGAGGAGATCGTCCTGTATCTTCTTTTTTCAAATCCCCACCAGGCCAGCCAGCTACCCCCCTCCCAGCCAGGTACCCCCTCCCAGCCAGCTACCCCCTCCCAGCCAGTGCCTCCCCCTGCCAGCCAGGTACCCCTCCCAGCCAGGTACCCCCTCCCAGCCAGCTACCCCCTCCCAGCCATCCAGTTTACTTCTTAAATGGTGTGGAATCTCTTAATTTGTGTAATATGAAATGATGGGATGGGAGGGTAGAGAGAGTGTGTGGTGGGGGGGTAGGTGTGCAGGGCAGATGATGTAGTGGGAGGTGGGGCTTCTGATGTCACAGGGTGGGGTTTGTGATGTCATGGGGTGAGGCTTATCATGTTATGGGGTAGGACCAATGAGGGCCCAGACCTCTTTTTGGACCAGGGGCCCTGGGTCCTGTCAGTCCGCCCCTGTTCTGTTACATACAGTAATTATATAGTCTATAGATACACCTGCCTTCTGTGTGATGGACTCCTACCTAGGTAAGTGCTTCTGTTACACACCGTAATTATATACATACACCTGACTGCTGTGTGATGGACTCCTACCTAGGTAAGTGCTTCTGTTGCACATAGTAATTATATAGATACACCTGACTGCTGTATGATGGACTCCTACCTAGGTAAGTGCTTCTGTTACACACAGTAATTATATAGATACACCTGACTGCTGTGTGATGGACTCCTACCTAGGTAAGTGCTTCTGTTACACACAGTAATTATATAGATACACCTGACTGCTGTGTGATGGACTCCTACCTAGGTAAGTGCTTCTGTTGCACATAGTAATTATATAGATACACCTGACTGCTGTATGATGGACTCCTACCTAGGTAAGTGCTTCTGTTACACACAGTAATTATATAGATACACCTGACTGCTGTGTGATGGACTCCTACCTAGGTAAGTGCCTCTATTACACACAGTAATTATATAGATATACACCTGACTGCTGTGTGACAGACTCCTACCTAGGTAAGTGCTTCTGTTACACACAGTAATTATATAGATATACACCTGACTGCTGTGTGACAGACTCCTACCTAGGTAAGTGCTTCTGTTACACACAGTAATTATATAGATACGCCTGACTGCTGTGTGATGGACTCCTACCTAGGTAAGTGCTTCTGTTACACACAGTAATTATATAGATACACATGACTGCTGTGTGATGGACTCCTACCTAGGTAAGTGCTTCTGTTACACACAGTAATTATATAGATACACCTGACTGCTGTATGATGGACTCCTACCTAGGTAAGTGCTTCTGTTGCACACAGTAATTATATAGATACACCTGACTGCTGTATGATGGACTCCTACCTAGGTAAGTGCTTCTGTTACACACAGTAATTATATAGATACACCTGACTGCTGTGTGATGGACTCCTACCTAGGTAAGTGCTCCTGTTACACACAGTAATTATATAGATACACCTGACTGCTGTGTGATGGACTCCTACCTAGGCAAGCGCTTCTGTTACACATAGTAATTATATAGCTACACCTGACTGCTGTGTGATGGACTCCTACCTAGGTAAGTGCTTCTGTTACACACAGTAATTATATAGATATACGCCTGACTGCTGCGTGATGGACTCCTACCTAGGTAAGTGCTCCTGTTACACATAGTAATTATATAGCTACACCTGACTGCTGTGTTATGGACTCCTACCTAGGTAAGTGCTCATGTTACACACAGTAATTATATAGATACACCTGACTGCTGTGTGATGGACTCCTACCTAGGTAAGTGCTCCTGTTACACACAGTAATTATATAGATACACCTGACTGCTGTGTGATGGACTCCTACCTAGGTAAGTGCTCCTGTTACACGCAGTAATTATATAGATACACCTGACTGCTGTGTGATGGCCTCCTACCTAGGTAAGTGCTTCTGTTACACGCAGTAATTATATTGATACATCTGACTGCTGTGTGATGGACTTCTACCTAGGTAAGTGCTTCTGTTACACACAGTAATTATATAGATACACCTGACTGCTGTGTGATGGACTCCTACCTAGGTAAGTGCTTCTGTTACACACAGTAATTATATAGATACACTTGACTGCTGTGTGATGGACTCCTACCTAGGTAACTGCTTCTGTTACACACAGTAATTATATAGATATACACCTGACTGCTGTACAATGGACTCCTACCTAGGTAAGTGCTTCTGTTACACACGGTAATTATGTAGATACACCTGATATCACGGTCCCCGTGATTCCCTGTCAATCTCTGTGAGGTTACCTGTGCATTGGAGGAGGCTGATTGGCCCACCCAGGATGTTCCTTTATATACTGGGTCTTGGCACCTGTCAGATGCCCTTTCGTGGTGTTCCTGATCCTGCGCTTTGTTGCTGTGTTCCTGCATTCCTGTGTACCGACTCGGCTCGTCTGACCATTCTGCTGATCCTGCTCGTGATTGACCCGGTTCCGGCTGACGTTCCTGCTCCGCGATTGACCCGGCTCTGGCTGACGTTCCTGCTCCATGATTTGACCCGGTTCCGGCTGACATTCCTGCTCCGCGATTGACCCGGCTCTGGCTGACATTCCTGCTCCGTGTATTGACTTGGTTCTGGCTGAGGTTCCTGCTCCGTGATCGTATCCTGCGTTCCTATATGATCTCGGTCGCCTTCCGGCAACATTCTGAACTGTGCTGTTTGTGTCGCTCTGGCTTATCACTTCTCTATAATACCGAGCTGTTGCCTCTGTTACTGAGCCAGTCCTCATAGCGCTACTGAGCTGTAGTCTCCGTTACCGAACCTGTACTAACCCTTGCTGTGCTGGTTGCCTCTGTTATTGAGCCTGTATCCGTACACTTGCCAAGCCTGTGTATTCCATCTGAGCCATTTTACACTTACTGAGCCTGTGCCTTATAGACCTAGCCTATCCATTTACACTAGCAGAGCAGTTGTCCGTTCCGGTGCTCGGACAGCACCGTGGTTGTGCCGCCCGGCGCTAGTACCTTCAGTTTGCTCTTGCAGTGTGTGCTCCGTGTCTGCACCGGAAGGGTGTCTCGGCTCTGGTCTCCAAGTGCTTATTGTGTTACACTATCTATCGCACTACCAGTGCTTTGGCTCACTGATCGCTTGTGCAGTGTTGCTCCGTTCTGGCACCCAAGGGGTGTTTAAGGCTCTGGGCTCGTTGGCACACGCAGGGTTTCTTCCTTGAGAATGTTGAGGGCGTTTCAGGTTCTGGTCCCTTTAGCTCCTGCAGTGGCTTTCCTCCTTTATACCCCACTAAGGAGGTATTGGCTCAGCTCTGGTCAATCTTGCTGGTCATTTGGGGCGTTCTATGGTACAGCTATCTGAGAGTGATTCAGTTCAGTCACATACTACACATTCCTTTGCACCATCAAGAGACATATATTACCTGCTGGGCGTTGGCTAATTAACTTCACAGAGACTGTTCAGTTACTCTTCATTAACCCTGTATATACGATTATCCTGATCAGTATATTTTTTTGCTACCACATATTTGGGCCTGTACACTGTCATTACCTTTCATACCTGTCCTGGCCCCCAGGGGCGCTGTTCTTTAACTTTATTTCAATAAAACTGTGTTTTTACTTTTAACCTGTGTCTGAGTGTCAGATAACCGTAACACCTGACTGATGTGTGATGGACTCCTACCTAGGTAAGTGCTTCTGTTACACACAGTAATTATATAGATACACCTGACTGCTGTATGATGGACTCCTACCTAGGTAAGTGCTTCTGTTACACACAGTAATTATATAGATACACCTGACTGCTGTGTGATGGAGTCCTACATAGGTAAGTGCTTCTGTTACACACAGTAATTATATAGATACACCTGACTGATGTGTGATGGACTCCTACCTAGGTTAGTGCTTCTGTTACACACAGTAATTATATAGATACACCTGACTGCTGTATGATGGACTCCTACCTAGGTAAGTGCTTCTGTTACACACAGTAATTATATAGATACACCTGACTGCTGTGTGATGGACTCCTACCTAGGTAAGTGCTTCTGTTACACACAGTAATTATATAGATACACCTGACTGCTGTGTGATGGACTCCTACCTAGGTAAGTGCTTCTGTTACACACAGTAATTATATAGATATACACCTGACTGCTGTATGATGGACTCCTACCTAGGTAAGTGCTTCTGTTACACACAGTAATTATATAGATACACCTGACTGCTGTGTGATGGACTCCTACCATGATACGTCCTTCTGTTACACACAGTAATTATATAGATACACCTGACCGCTGTGTGACGGACTCCTACCTAGGTAAGTGCTTCTGTTACACACAGTAATTATATAGATACACCTGACTGCTGTGTGATGGAGTCCTACATAGGTAAGTGCTTCTGTTATACACAGTAATTATATAGATACACCTGACTGCTGTATGATGGACTCCTACCTAGGTTAGTGCTTCTGTTACACACAGTAATTATATAGATACACCTGACTGCTGTGTGACGGACTCCTACCTAGGTAAGTGCTTCTGTTATACACAGTAATTATACAGATACACCTGACTGCTGTATGATGGACTCCTACCTAGGTTAGTGCTTCTGTTACACACAGTAATTTTATGGCATTCTCACGGAGGCTTCATATTATGCATTAAATTCTGTTCACTGCCTCCTAGCAGCAAAGACAAACTTTATTTAATACAACAAATAAAGAGAAAAACTTGCTAGGTTCCGTAACTATATCCCACCAATAGTAGTGAGACCCCTGTTATGAATAGAACTGCCAACACTTCCTCTTCCTCTTTCTTTGCTGCTTTCCTAGCAGGATAAGTATATTCCATTTCATTATTCTGATATTGTGTGGTAAATATTTGCTTGTATTGTATTAAACCGTTGGTTGCCAGTATCTATCTGTTATAACTTTTCAGATTCCTCCCCCTGTTGTTCATACCTTCTGTCTATTAAACTTTGCCTTTCTCCCTTCTACAAATTTATTTCTTAGAGTTTCTCTTTAATTTGAGTGGGCTGCGGCTCCACCGCTTGTTCCCCGTTACCACAGGTTCCCTTCTTCCTAAGCCCCGACGGCGCGCGCTACAATTTCTCAGACGCGCAGTCGGAGCTTCCTTTTCTTCCTACAAGCATGTTTCCTCAGACGAATCCTGTCACTGATGGCGCCATATACATCTTCTCTCACAGAGCAGTTAGGTCTATAGCTTTATCTCTGTGCACACTACCAGTCTCTAATATTATTTGTTAGCCCACAGACACAGGTCTTACATAGCATAGTGTTTAGAACCTAGGTCTTACATTCAGTCATCCTGGGTTCAATTCCCTGTAGAGCATTAATATATGTATAACTCTTTTTTTCCACAATAATTATTTTCTCTCTCTGGAGATACATAATATTATTTTTTCTCCTAATTTATTTTCAAGCCTGATTTATTTCAGTTTAATATTATCATTATGGATAATGATAGCTCTGATTATGAGAGCCCTATATCTCCTTTGTTAGAACAGCCAGACAAGGCTGAGGTAAATAATAATTTTAACCCAGACCAAGCTTTGGGAGAATCTAGTACAATCCAGTTTCAAAAAATTATGGAGCTGTCTCTCCAATCTACAATGCAAAAGTTGTCAACCTCATTAGCGGAGTCTTTTGCTTTGGCTTTTAAAAGTCATTCCTCGATAACTAATGTTAATCCTTCCCCATCTATTGCCCCAGTAACCCCTAAGGTAGGGGCTGACACCCATTCTTCTCCAGTTTTACCCGGGGAAAAATCAATGAAATCAGATTTTCAATGCCTGCGTAAAAGGCGGCATATCTCAAACCCTACAAACGGTAATAATGATGAAATATTATCTTCTAATGAGAATACGCCCTCTGGCGACATTGAACCGTGCGGCTCTGGCCCACAGAAGCGACCCTCACCTCAAGAGGAAGTAATGTTGAGGAAAAAGAACCTGAGGAGGTCAAAACCAGATTCTTATTGTTCCTCATCTAGCGAGGAATCTTCTGATGAGGATTGGGAATTATACTCTGATGAGGGAGAGACTTCTGATGAATCTCCAATTAAAAAGATAAAATTGACAGAATCAGGGTCTAAGACTACTCCCTCTGATTCATCTGCTCCCACTATTTGGGATACTATGGGAAATCCCCTTTTTGACCCGGAGGGTATAAAACACCCCGTTCTTCCGAGTGGACTCCTACCCATCACATATCCCAATATTTAGAAAATTGGATACGTAGATCAATGAATAGGACCACTAGGAATAAACTCAGAGCCTTAAAGTTTTGCCAAGATAAATTATTAGATTCATTGGGTCCCCTTACAAAAATATTTGAACTCGCAGAGACAGCCATTCAATCCAACACCCCTATTAATACGGATTTACTCCTTGGGTGGATACAGAGGGCCATATGCCTCGTAGGGAATGCTAATTCCACCATAGCCTCTGAACGCAGAAGATTTATTTTACTAAGAATAGATCCAAACTTAGCTGATATGGCCAATTTAGAACCCAGCCCGTCCGCTGATGGACAACTGTTTGGGGACTCTTATCAAAGAATTGGGAAAATTTGTGTCAACCTTTACCGCCTTGGATAAGGCACAAACCTCCTTAAAAAAGGTTTTCAACCCTAGGGTTTTCCACAAGGCCAGAGGAAGCAGGGGTCATTCTCTCAGCCATACTCAATTTGCCCAACAAAGATTTCGGGCCCTCCCTCAAAACACATTTAGGGGTCAATTCCATCAAGACACCGGAATCCAAACTCTGTTCTTTCCCTCAAGGGGCAGAGTGTGGAGATCACGCTCCGGCAGGAGGACTTTTCGATCCAGACCCTCTTCAGGTAAGATTAATTCCACCAACCCATTCTTTATCTGAAAAAGTGGGGGGCAGACTCTCCCATTTTTTCCAACATTGGTGCAATCTAACATCAGACCAATGGGTACTTCAGACGGTAAGGGGATATCACATAGAATTTTACACTCACCCAGTCTAAAGGATTATTCCTCCTCCTTTCCAATTCTCAAAAGTAGACGCTCTATTAGTAGATGCCGAAATTAAAGAACTGATGAAAAAAGGGGCCATCAAACTGGCGTCAGATTCCACCCCGGGCTTTGTGAGCAATATTTTCCTAGTACGGAAAAAAGACTCAGGCCTTCGACCAGTGATCAATCTAAGATCACTGAACACATATGTTCTATACCGTCACTTCAAAATGGAAGGACTCCATCTCTTGAGGGATTTAATCCTTCCGTCAGATTGGATGGTCAAGATAGACTTACAGGAAGCATACCTCATGGTACCTATGTCAGTTCCTTTGTTTCCTCTGGCGTGGTCGGACATGGCAATTCACCTGCCTTCCTTTTGGTTTGTCCTCAGCACCCTGGTGCTTCACAAAATTCCTAAAGCCTGTCATAGCATACCTGAGGAGTCGTGGAATCTGACTCATAATTTATCTAGACGACATCCTAATCATGTCACCGGATCTATCTCTTCTGCACAGTCATGCCGATTGCACAATCCGTCTTCTGACGAATCTAGGTTTTCTGATCAACTGGAAGAAATCCCAGTTAACACCATCCCAAACCATGGAATTTCTAGGTTTTGTAGTGAACTCCCTAGAGACTTCATTGAGTCTCCCGAGAACAAAAATTCGAGCTATTCGCAAAGAAATACGCTTGCCCGGGTAGTAGGTCTTTTATTGGCCTCCATTCTGGCAATTTTTCTGGGTCCACTCCATTATCGGGCACTTCAAAGATTGAAAGCACTCCACTTACGCAGAGGCCTCGGTTATTGCGATTTTATCGCTCTCTTGTCCGATGCAAAAGAAGAACTCATTTGGTGGCTAAAACATCTTGATGCTTGGAATGGCAAAGCCATTTTTGGTATGGTGCCAGATATCGTCATCGAGTCGGACGCCAGCCTTTTGGGCTGGGGTGCTCATTTAAACAATCTTTCTACCGGCGGAAAATGGTCACAGCAGGAAGCGAAATTACACATCAATTGTCTGGAGTTGCTGGCGGGGTCTTTCACACTGAAGAGTTTAGCAAAAGACCGTGTCAACTGTTGTGTTCTTTTAAAAATGGACAATGTCTCAGCGGTACAATACATCAATCGCCTGGGAGGCACAAAATCCAAACAATTGGAGGAATTGGCCAAAGATTTTCGGCATTTTTGCCTGGATCGCAATGTGACCGTTCTTGCACAACACCTACCTGGACTTTCCAATGCAGTAGCGGATTGGAACTCCAGGTACCTCTCCGATCGCAGAGATTGTATGCTCCACAGATGGGTATTTTCCCTAATACATCACTTATGGGGGCCCTTTCGGATCGATCTCTTCTCATCCCAATTGAATCGACAAGTTCCCCATTTCTTCAGTTGGAGGCCAGACCCAGAAGCTCTAGCCACGGATGCCTTCCTACAATCGTGGGTTCCAGGAACAAGTTACACCTTTCCACCATTTGCAATGATACCATGGACCCTTCTATCATTTCGCTGTCAACAAGCAACGGTAGTTCTAATTACTCCCTTTTGGCCAATGCAACCATGGTTTCCTCCTCTTCTGGAATTGTCCGCAGACGTTCCACGCCTACTCCCATCTTTTCCTAATCTCTTAACGAATCCTTCCGGAGATCCTCACGATTTATTGGTGTCCGAGAATCTTCAACTCATGGCTTGGTTCGTATCGGGAGTACCTTCGATTCCGGAGGAATTTCGGAATCAGCTCGCTCACTCTTGGCAGAATCTTGGGCACCAGGTACCCGAACCATGTATCAATCCACCTGGTCATCTTGGAATAGTTGGTGCTTGGAACGGGATTTGGATCCCATTTCAGCCCCTACAATAGAAGTAGTCAATTTTCTCTCCCACCTATTCGATTTGGGTAAGGCTTATCGTACTATCAATACTTACCGTTCTGCCATATCTGCTGGTCACGCTACAGTAGACGCCATTCCAGTGGGCCAAACAGTCATTGTTTGTCGCCTTATGCGAGGAATTCGCTTCTCGAGACCTCCCCAATCCAGATACCATTCGATATGGAACGTAAACGACGTTTCACGTTTCCTGGAAAATTGGCCATCCAACGAATCTTTGTCTTTAAAACAACTGTCGGCGAAGTTGACCATGCTTCTATGCCTAGTGTCCTTCAAGCGAGTCTCAGATGTTAGAACCTTGGATCTACACTCTAGATCCTTCACACCATTAGGAGTCCAGTTTCAGATATCACGTTGCACTAAGACGACGATCCGAATGATCTCTTATCCTTCTTTTCCTTCACAACGTTATGTGTGGATAAATGCCTTCAAGAATATGAGAAGCGAACGGCTCCACATCGCAACCCCAAATGGTCGCAATTGTTGTTATCTTTCCATACACCTTTTCTTCTGGTTTCGGCGGCCACCCTAGCCTGTTGGGTCACATGAATCATGCAATTGGCCGGCATTAATATTGCCCTGTTCTGAGCTCATTCTTCTAGAGGTGCGATGGCATCTATGGCACTACAATCCAGAGGAAGACTGGAGGATATCCTTAGGGCTGCAGACTGGTCTAGGGAATCTACCTTTAATGAGTTATATTGTAAACCCATTGATCATGTTTCAACTAATGTGTTAAATAATCTCTAACATGCTTAATTTCTTAGCTTTGAAATTGCATAACATGAAGCCTCCGTGAGAATACCATAAAATTTGTGGATTTTCCTAACAAGAGTGAAGAAAAGAGAATTTTATAAAAGACACGGAGGTGAATATTATCCCTCCCTATAAAATTCCCACCCATTCATATATATTTTTTCTGTGTCTCTTACAGGTTGAAAGTTGGCAACACCTTCAGAGGTTGGAAGTTTGCTGTTTTCTAACGAGATTCGACTCCTTAACAGGATACCAGTTGAAATGTTGTGGATCCGTTGTGTTTAATTCTATGGACTATCCAATTCAATAGACGTTCTATGTTGCACTTAACCGCTGATGGAAAAAAACCTGATCCCTATTTCTTCTCCCACTGCCATTAACCATTACAACATCTACCGCTACTGATCAACAACGGATTGCTTCATTTAACCCTGAACTGACTCCTACCCTCACCAAATACTTCACAGTCCTGCAACAGACTCTGCTCACTCTCCCTAGCACCTACACCCTCTGCACCTGGACTGGACTGACCCCTGCCAAGTCATTCAGTACTCTCCTGGATTACAGACTGCTGCTCAAATTCTACTGCCCCTCCGGACTACAGACTGCTGCTCAAATTCTACTACCCCTCCTGGATTACAGACTGCTGCTCAAATTCTACTGCCCCTCCTGACTACAGACTGCTGCTCAAATTCTACTGCCCCTCCTGACTACAGACTGCTGCTCAAATTCTACTACCCCTCCTGGATTACAGACTGCTGCTCAAATTCTACTGCCCCTCCTGAATTACAGACTGCTGCTCAAATTCTACTACCCCATGCATTAACCCCATTATGGGCAAATTAACTTCTTGCCTTCTCATCACCGTTCTCACCTGCATAAGACTCTCCTTCTCCTGTGTACACACTAAGAATCACTCCATTCACATTGCACCCTCACTTCTTCCCTCACCATTTCTCTGTTCCCACGAAATTTTCTCATTCCTCCGCTCCCTATCACCAGCTTCTCCTTCTTCCCCTGCAAAAAAAACCCCACTGCTTCAAATCCCACTCCCACCTTATGTTCCTGTCCCTTCTACTCCTGCTTACTGCAGGTGACATCTCACCTAACCCAGGCCCCCCCTCCATTCTCTCCTATACCACAAAACCCACACACGCACACAACATCCACAACCTAATAGCCGTACCACGTCACCTAACCTCCTCCCCCCCTTTTGTTTTGGTCTCTGGAACTCCCGCTCTGTGTGTAACAAACCAACAGCTGTTCACGATCTATTCATTTCTCACTCCCTAAACCTCCTGGCAATCACCGAAACTTGGCTCACATCGTCAGACACTGCCTCCACTGCTGCACTCTCACATGGAGGCCTTCAATTCACGCATACTCCCAGGCCTGGCAACAGGCAAGGGGGTGGAGTAGGCATCCTGCTATCCCCTAACCACATATTTCAGGCAATCCCCACTGCTCCCTCTCTCTACTGCCCTACATTCGAAGTTCACACACTTCGCCTCTTCTCTCCCTTCCCCTTGCGTGTTGCAGTCATATACAGGCCACCTGGCACTACTACTCAATTCCTTGATCACTTCAGCTCCTGGCTCCCTCACGTCATGTCCTCTGATGTCCCTACTCTCATCATGGGTGACTTCAACATCCCCATAGATAATCATAACACCCCCCCTGCAATCAAACTCCTCTCCTTAACAACCTCCTTTGGCTTATCACAGTGGACCAGCTCCCAACGCACAGTGATGGTCACTCCCTTGACTTGGTCTTCACTAACCTCTGCTCAGTCTCCAACTTCTCTAATATCCCCTTTCCCCTCTCTGACCACCACCTCCTCACCGGTAACCTCATCATACCATCCAAACCCATCCCCCCCCACCGTGACCAAGAGCATGCGGAGAAATCTACATACTCTTGATCCGCAACAATTCTCCACATCGCTGCAACCTCTTCTTAACCCCATCCTCACACATACTTGCCCAGAACAAACTACTGCTCCGTACAACAGCACTCTCACAACAGCCCTTAACACAGCAGCACCTGCAACTCCACTCCACCCACGCACAACCCCACTACAACCCTGGCACACAAGACAAACGCGATACCTCCAGAGGTGCTCATGCACTGCCGAAAGGTACTGGAGGAAATCGCGCTCCACAGCCGACTTTGTAAACTACAAATTCATTCTCCGTTCATATATCTCTGCCCTCTCCCCGGCCAAACAATCATACTTTTCCTCTCTGATTTGTAATCTCTCCTCTAACCCGAAACACCTTTTGGCAACCTTCAAATCTCTTCTACACCCACCGACACAAACACCTTCCACTATCTTCTCTGCCAAAGATCTTGCCACCCACTTCAAGGACAAGATCAAATCTATCAGAGATGACATTTCATTACTCCCACCCCCACCCAGCCACCTCAGCCCTGTCACCTCTCCCACATACACACTAAGCTCCTTCTCACCCGTCACCGAGGATGAAGTTTCCCGTCTCCTCACTCACTCAAATCCAACCACATGCCCTCTCGACCCAATCTCATCTCGCCTCACTCAAGAACTCTCCTCTCTACTAACTCCAATCCTTACTCATATATTCAACCTCTCCCTCTCAACCGGCACCTTCCCATCCTCTTTCAAACATGCACTCATCACACCGATCCTAAAGAAATCCTCCCTGGACCCAAACTCACTGTCAAATTACCGACCAATTTCTCTGCTCCCGTTTGCCTCCAAGCTCCTTGAGCATCTCGCATATAATCAGCTCACCAGATTCCTATGCTCCCACTCCCTGCTTGATCCCTTGCAATCTGGATTCCGCCCTCATCACTCCACCGAGACTGCCCTCACTAAGGTGGTCAATGACTTGCTCTCCGCCAAGTCAAAAGGCCACTACTCCATTCTCTTGGACCTGTCAGCCGCCTTTGACACTGTAGATCACCCTCTCCTCCTCCAAGCCCTCCACTCCCTAGGTGTCTGTGACACTGCACGCTCCTGGTTTTCATCTTATCTCTGCAACCGCTCCTTCAGCGTTTCCTACTCTGGCTCCACTTCTCCACCCATCCCACTGTCTGTTGGAGTGACTCAAGGATCAGTCTTGGGACCCTTGCTTTTCTCAATCTATACCTCGTCCCTCGGAAAACGTATCAACTCCCTTGGGTTTCACCATCATCTCTATGCTGATGACACTCAAATATATATTTCCTCTCCTGACCTCTCCCCTTCCCTCTTGTCCCGAGTGTCTGACTGTCTGTCCGCTGTGTCTTCCTGGATGTCCTCCCATCAACTCAAACTTAACCTTGGCAAAACAGAACTAATCATCTTCCCTCCCACCACAGCCAGCCTTACCCCAGATATTACCCTCACCATCAACAACACTACCATCACACCGACCCCTACAGCTCGCTGTCTGGGGGTCACATTTGACTCCGCAACATCTCTAAAATCCGACCCTTCCTCACACATGACACTACCAAAATTCTAGTCCAAACACTCATCATGTCCCGTCTTGACTACTGTAACTCTTTACTAATTGGCCTTCCTCTCACCCGACTAACTCCACTACAGTCCATAATGAACTCTGCTGCAAGACTAATCTACCTCACTCATCGCTTCTCTGACACCAAACCCCTCTGTCAATCCCTACACTGGCTCCCGTTAGCATACAGAATTAAATTCAAAATTCTGGTGCTTACTTATAGAGCCCTCACTAACACCGCACCACACTACATTTCATCTCTCATTTCCAAATACAGTCCCTCTCGCCATCCTCGCTCTGCACACGACCTTCTCCTCTCCTCTCCATATATTTTTTTTTATACTGTACTTGTATACAGTTGTATGTCTTGGTTTGTTTGGTCTCTGACTGACAGGCCTGATGGGTTGTGCTCCACCCTTTGTGCTCTAGTCAGTCATTGCCCATATTTTGAACTGACCTTGTATATTTTGCCTTTGTTTAATTAACCTGGTATGGGCTTTATGTGGAATTGCTGTTCTGCTCTTTGGCGCCGGCCTCCTTTCATTCAATTTGCAATGTTACTTTCTCCCTGGCCTTGTGTGACCTGCTTTTTCCCCTTGCGCCAACCTTTTCTGCACATCTTTGCATCTCTGTTCGGCCTGGTCATTTCAATGCGCGGACAGCCTTCTACTGTCTCTGACATAGGATCGCTCTCCTCGCGGGTTCCTGGGCTAGTTTGCATCTGAACGTTCCTATTGTTTTTAAGAAGTTTGTTTTCTTTTCCATATTGTTTTTGCTGCTGCATTAATAGCTTTGGCGCTTATTTATTGGGCTACTTATAGCCTTCCAGGCTTCTCCTAGGCAGCCTGTTCCTGAGTATTGTTTTCTCTATTCCATGTTGTGCATGTTTATATATATTTGCCTTCCTTTGAGTCATGTCTGCAGCTCTGTTTCACACGACCCGGCAGTGGGAAGTACTGCACATGATGCCCCCATCATGTCTGCACAGGCCATCCCTCGGACGGCTGCTTCTGTCTATCCTGGAGGAGACCTTTCTACTACACGCAGACATACTGTCCCTGACTCAGATTAATTTACTCTGGAAAAAAGGCAAATTATGCTGGCGCAGGCTGTACCCTGCTTTGACACTGCAAACTGATGGCGGTCATGACTGGTGCGACTCCGTCCCACTACCGAGACCCTCAACTCAGGATGAAGTATATCTGAGGAGAATGAAGCATTCAGGGCTAAACCTGACTCCTACTGTATTACCAGTGCTTTTGGGAATGCCTCCCTGTAGCATTTACCTGCAATGGCCAGCTTTGATTTTGTGCGGCTTAGTTCCCACACCAGTGATCCTCTCCTCAAGAGGAAGATTTATTGAGGAAATGAGATCTAGAATGCTGAGTCTAATCTTGCCTATGCCGAGTATGGGCAGCTTGAATTGTGCGGCTTAGTTCCCATATGAGACACTCTCCTCAAGTGGAGGGTATATGAGGAAATGAGATCCAGAGGGTTGAGCCCGGTCTCTGCATGTTCCCGATTCCTTGACTGTGACACTTCTGGGCAGCTTTGATTTGTGCAGCTTTGCCCCACATGAGTACCTCTCCTTAACAGGAAGATCTTTTTGCGGGCTTGTGACCACACGTTTTGAACCCGTTGGTTTTCTGGACTACGTCAGCCAGTTTTGTTGAGGCATGTGCTTTTGCATGTTGAGTCCTTTTTCTTGACTCCGCCACTTATGGGCGGCTTTGGTTGGTGCATCTTCATTCCTTTCTGTATCTTTTTCCTCTAGTGGCAGATATCTGTGGTGGAACGCCCTCACGAGTGCAACCTGATTTTTTCTTTTTCCTCTTTAAGTGCAGCCGGTGATGTTGAGGTTTGAGGCCACTCTCTGGTGGTGATAGTGGTTTTGGGGTTTCCTTTCTTAACTCGGGAAAGTGGGAGGCAGACTCTCCCACTTCTCCCTCTGCTGGTCTTGTTTCTTTCAGTTCCATGGGTGTTACTACCGGCATGAATGTTTCTTCGTTTCTTGAATGTCTCTTCGTTTTCTGTCTTGTTTCCAATTGTCAGTCTCGTCTAGGAGACCCTACGCCAGTTGACTGGCATTCTTGGTTGGGTGTCTTGGCATCTCTGCCAGATAGAGGTTTTTGTTCCCGTTTCCAGCTGTTTGTTTTCTGTGTCGGTCCCGCAGGGTGTCTGCAGTTGCTACACTTTTTGCTAGTTGTGAATACCCTTGCATATTGCGGGTTCAGTCTGGCAACTTTGGTGCATGCTGCACTTCTGTTCCCACCGTGCTTTCTGTTCTCTCGTTTGGCTGCAGTATGCCCCTAAGGCGAATCCTCGGTATCTCTCCGTTTTCCGGCGTCTTTATCATTGATATTTTTCTTTTCTTTCTTTGGAAAGGCCTGCACTGCGTTTTCATTTTTCTTGGTGTTTTGGATGTATCCTCCGTTTTTTTCCCCTTGTTACACTTTTCAGACTATTTGTCTGTGCTGTTCGGTCTGTTTGCTTGGATGTTTGTAGCTCCTTTAAGAGGGTATCTGACATCAAGGTGTTCAGTACTAGGTCTTTTACCCCTGAAGGTGTTCTTTTCCAGATCTTTCTACGTACTAGATGAGAGCGCGTCTGGCTTCTTATCCATTTTATGAGGTTCGGACGGTAAATTTGAGGAGTACTGTATTTAAACAGTTGCTAATTTCCTTTCACAAGCCACTTATACTGGTTTCTGCAGCTACCTTGGCCCACTGGGTTCGATGGATTATGCATCTTCCAGGTATTGATATCACCTTATTCGGAGCACATTCTTCTAGAGGTGCTGTGGCATCAATGGCTTTGTAGGTTGGAGGATATACTTAGGCCTGCAAATTGGTCTAGGGAGTCCATGTTTAAAGGTTTTTAGTGTAAACCACTTGATTGTTTCTAATCTAATTCTAATGTAGATAATTTGTAGATAAGCTTTAAACTTGCATAATATGAAGCCTCCGTGCTGCCATAAAATTTGTGTATATAGATACACCTGTCTGCTGTATGATGGACTCCTACCTAGGTAAGTGCTTCTATTACACACAGTAATTATATAGATACGCCTGACTGCTGTGTGATGGGCTCCTACCTAGGTAAGTGCTTCTGTTACACACAGTAATTATATAGATACGCCTGACTGCTGTGTGATGGACTCCTACCTAGGTAAGTGCTTCTGTTACACAAAGTAATTATATAGATACGCCTGACTGCTGTGTGATGGACTCCTACCTAGGTAAGTGCTTCTGTTACACACAGTAATTATATAGATACACATGACTGCTGTGTGAGATACACCTGACTGCTGTGTGATGGACTTCTATCTAGGTAAGTGCTTCTGTCACACACAGTAATTATACAGATACACCTGACTGCTGTGTGATGGACGCCTACCTAGGTAAGCCCTTCTGTTACACACATTAATGGTATAGATACACCTGACTGCTGTGTGATGGACTCCTACCTAGGTAAGTACTTCTGTTACACACAGTAATTATATAGATACACCTGACTGCTGAGTGATGGACGCCTACCAAGGTAAGTGCTTCTGTTACACACAGTAATTATATAGATACACCTGACTGCTGTGTGATGGACTCCTACCTAGGTAAGTGTTTCTGTTACACACAGTAATTATATACATACACCTGACTGCTGTGTGATGGACTCCTACCTAGGTAAGTGCTTCTGTTACACACAGTAATTATATAGATACACCTGACTGCTGTGTGATGGACTCCTACCTAGGTAAGTGGTTCTGTTACACACAGTAATTTTATTGCAGAACGGAGGCTCATATTATGCTTAAACTTCCTCACTGCTTCCCTCAGCAGCAAAGATTAGATTTATTGTTTTACACAATTCAAAGTAAAAACTTCAATATGTAAACTCCCCCTTTTAATCCCACCAATCACAGTCTATAAGCCCCCCTACAAACAGTGACATCCTCCCATCATCTTCCTCTTCTTTGCTGCTCCCTCATGGATACAGGTCATGTACAGAAAATTTCTCTTCATTTTTATTGTTATATTTATCTTAATGTCTCTGTTTTAAATATTATTATCTGTTTCTCCCTTTGAACTTTTTTTTTTTGCATTGTGGTTTGGATCCTGACTGATCGTTCTTGTCTTTGATTTTATTCTCTGTTTTAATGCCTGCTTATTACCTCCGCACCTTCTGTGGTAGTGCGGTGGTGTTGTGTGTCTGACTGTGCTTTTTCACGGACTCGTGGCTGGTATGAAGCCGCTTTGCTTCATTGTGTGATTAGTTTGTTTTTGAGGCGGTCGGTTCTTAGTGTATGAACCGCCGCGGTGCGCAGGCTCGCTGTCTTCTGTTTTTTTCCCCTCCCCTAATCGGCTTCTTTGTCTTCCTTTGTTCCTCCGGAGCGGCGGTTAGTTTAGCCGCATTGCACATGCGCAGCCCTGTTTGTTCCTCCTTCTGTCCCCATTTTATAATTTTCTCTCCTCATATAGAATGCAGCATATCCGCGAGGTGGCATCCATTTTATGGAGCTTCTCCTAGCGGATCTGCTGCGTTCGGTGTGTGGGGAGTTTGTACCTCTGTTTTCTTTACTTTTGCAGGTACTTTATTTAGTTTTTGCTCAACCTGTTTATCTGAAGCCATAGTGTAGTGGCTAAGGCTCTGGCTCTTGGCATTGAAGTTCTGGGTTCAATTCCAGGCACTACTATACCAATTAAATATTTTAAAATTTTTTTCTTTTGCCCCAAAAATTTTTCTTTCTGAATTTGTGCACTTTACATTATTATTTTTTTTTATAGATTGTATTGTTGTGCACTTTGCAGCCCTTTGGAGTTAGTCTTATTAATTCATTTTAAAAGATGCAGTCCTCCAGTGATGAAGGGGTTAACCCCTCATTGTCTGTTGCTTCTCAGCCTGGGTTTTCTGGTACTCTGTCTACTGGGGTGGGGGGGGTGTCCGGCTTGGGGGGTTCTGCGGATCACCCTGGGTTGGCGCTCTCCTCCATGGCCAGCGCTCAGACTGCTACTTTTCAGGCTGTGATGGAACAGTCAATGCAGGCAATGATTGCCAAGATGTCTGCATCTTTTGTGGAGTCTGTAACCTCAAAAATGGCTCCTTTGACCCCGGCAGTGGGAAGTACTGCACGTGATGCACCCATCACGTCCAAGCAGGCCATCTCTCAGACGGCCGACAATGCCACTGGAGGAAAGCGTTCTGCTAAACGCAGACACTTGAATACTTCTGAGTCTCTGGCTAATATTTCTGCCAAGCGGCATTCTAGGGAGAATTCAGGCTTAGTGCCTGTTATGCCACCGCAAAATAAAGGCGGTATTGAATTGTGCGGCTCCGTCCCACTTCAAAGACCCTCGCCTCAGGAGGAAGTGCAACTGAGGAAAAAGAAGGCTCATAGAGCCAAGCCGGACTCTTATTGCTCCTCTTCTGATTCCTCTGATGAGGATTGGGTTATTCCCTCTCCTCGTCAGTCTTGCTCTGAGGAGGAGGTTGTCGAGCGTCCTGTCTCGGAGGAATCTTCCGGCTCATCTGGGGGGGACCCCTCCACGGTTTTAGATGGACAGGGGTGCCCTCTTTTTGATCCGGAGTCCATTCGACACCCTCGCTCCTCCGAGTGGTCCCCTATGGACCATATCTCAAAGTATGTGGAGCAGCGTAAACCCTTATCCAAAGAAACCCGCAATAAACTACGGGCCGAGTGTCCTCGCCCTTCTGTAGCTAACAAGGCTTGCGAAACTCCTGAATTAGATGCCAAATTGGTACAATTTCTTAACAAGTCAGGGAAAGACCCTAGGAAGGGCATTGATAGATCCCTTAAGGCCTGTCAAGATAAATTATTAGATGTTTTTGGCCCCTTAACCAAACTCTTTGAGCTGGCTGAAAATGCTCTTTCTTCCAATACCCCTGTGGATATCCACGTCCTTCGGGGTTGGACTCAACGGGCGATTTGTTTCCTGGGAAACGCTAATTCTGCCCTCTCGGCCGAGAGGCGTAGGGCCATTTTAATAAAGGTTGATCCTAAATTGGCGGAGTTGGCTCATAACGAACCAGGTCCTGCCGCTTCAGGTATGCTCTTTGGAGATTCCTTCATTAAGGACCTGGGTAAATTTGTATCTACATTTACGGCCCTAGATAAGGCTCAAACTTCTTTAAAAAAGGTCTTTCAAACTAAGGTTTTTGCCAGGGCCGGGCGAGGCAGAGGTCGCTCCCCCGGCCGATACGCACCTCCACAACGCAGGTTTCAGACCTCCAATGCTCCAGTGTATCGGGGCCAACCTCCACAAGACCAGAGATATGGGGGTCCTTTCTTTCCCTCTCGTGGCAGGCCTTGGCGGGCCAGAGGTTCCAGAGGATTCACTAAATCAAGACCTTATTCCGGTAAGTACTCCAATTCTCCACAGGGTTGCTTCAGGGAAAGTGGGGGGCAGACTCTCCCATTTTTCCCTTCAGTGGGCAGCTATCACTTCAGATCTGTGGGTCCTCCAGACTGTATCAGGCTATCAGATAGAGTTTTACTCTCCTCCAGTGCAGGAAATACTGCCTACCCCTTTCCTTTTTTCCCGAACAGACGATCATCTGGTGGACCAGGAGATTTCAAATCTCCTTCAAAAGCGGGCGATCGCTTTGGCCCCTATGGGTCTCAGAGGCTTCGTCAGCAATATCTTCCTAGTTCGGAAGAAAGATTCTGGTCTTCGTCCCGTTATCAACCTCCGGCTTCTGAACAATTTCGTACTTTACCGCCACTTCAAATGGAGGGAATTCATTGTCTTCGCGACCTTCTCCTCCTAGGGGATTGGCTCGCCAAAATAGACCTGAAGGACGCGTACCTCACGGTCCCTATGGACCCTGCGTCTCAGGTTTTTCTCCAGTTTTTGTGGCGGGGCAAGAAATGGCAGTTTACTTGCCTTCCCTTTGGTCTCTCTTCGGCACCATGGTGCTTTACGAAGCTCTTAAAACCGGTTGTGCAATTCCTCAGATCCCGCGGGGTCAGGATTATCATTTATCTGGACGACATGCTTCTCATGTCCCAGGACCGATCTGTTCTCTTGGATCACATCAATCTGACCATTCGACTTCTGACGTCGCTCGGATTCCTCATCAATTGGGACAAGTCGTCTCTCGTTCCGACTCATCGACTGGAATTCCTGGGGTTTGTAGTCGATTCAGTGGAAGCTACGCTCAGCCTCCCAGGGTCGAAGGTGAAGTCTATTCGCAAGGAACTGCGTTCGGTTCTAAGGAAGGACCGGATATCTCTGCGGATTCTGGCTCGGATTGTGGGTCTGCTCTCCGCCTCGATTCAGGCGATATTTCCAGGACCTCTTCACTACCGGGCCCTCCAGAGGTTGAAGGCGCAGCATCTGCGTCGCGGTCTACGTTATACAGACATCGTCAATTTGTCGTCAGATGCCCGCGAAGAATTAGTCTGGTGGCTCAAGCATTTAGACGCCTGGAACGGCAGAGCCATTTTTGGTACGGCTCCAGATGTCGTTATAGAATCCGACGCCAGTCTCCTAGGCTGGGGGGCAAGATGTGGTTCGGTCGCTACAGGCGGAAAATGGTCCGCTTCAGAGGCAGAACTTCACATCAATTGTCTAGAACTGTTGGCAGGGTCGTTCGCCCTCAAGAGTCTTGCCAAGGGTCAGGTGAATTGTTGTGTTCTGCTTCGCATGGACAATGTGTCCGCGGTTCGGTACATCAATCGCTTGGGGGGGACGAAGTCCAAGCCGCTGGAGGACTTGACTCGGGACTTTTGGCATTTCTGCCTGGATCAGAACATTTCCCTTCAGGCGGAATACCTCCCTGGGTTGTCCAACGCGGTGGCCGATTGGCACTCCCGGTATTTGGTGGACCGCAGCGATTGGATGTTGCATCGCGGGGTTTTCTCCCATATTTCGGACCTTTGGGGTCCATTCAAGCTGGATCTTTTTGCGTCCCGTCTCAATTGTCAAGTGCCTCGATTTTTCAGTTGGCGGCCAGATCCGGAAGCTCTGGCTGTCGACGCGTTTCTCCAGTCCTGGGGGGAGGGGCGCCTGTACGCGTTTCCTCCGTTTTCAATGATTTCCAGGACACTTCTTATGATCAGACGACAGGGGGCCACGGTGGCTCTGGTGACTCCATTTTGGCCGGCTCAACCGTGGTTCCCTCTTCTACTGGAACTTTCTTGCGACGTGCCTCGTCTGTTACCTCTGTTTCCAACCCTTCTGGTGAACCCGGAAGGTATCCCTCACGAGTTGACTGTAGCGGGATCTCTTCAGTTGATAGTTTGGTTCTTGTCAGGGGTTCCGGAGGAACCTCTCCGTTTTCGGCGTCGGCTCAGTTCCTATTACAAGAGGCGTGGGCGCCTGGTACCAGAGCTATGTACCGGTCCGCTTGGTCAGCTTGGGTTCGTTGGTGTTTGGAACGGGGTTTGGATCCCGTTTCAGCATCTCCAGTGCAGGTGGTAAATTTTTTATCCTCTTTGTTCGACTCCGGTAGGGCATATCGGACAATTAATACATATCGTTCAGCCATTTCTGCAGGACATAACTTTGTTGAGGGTGCTCCTATTGGACAGTGTTCCCTTGTGTGCCGTTTGCTGTGTGGTATCCGGTTTTCAAGACCGCCGCAGTCTCGATATCATACCCTTTGGGATGTTAACGTTGTACTTGATTTTTTGGCGTCAGGGCCCCCAAATGCTATGTTGTCTTTAAAACAGTTATCTGCAAAATTGACGATGCTCCTTTGCCTTATTTCTTTCAAGAGGGTGTCTGACGTTCATGCTTTAGACCTTCACTCTAGGTCTTTCACTCCGGAGGGGGTACGATTCGTCATTCGCAGGCGCACTAAGACTAGTGCGAGGGTGGTGACCTATCCTGCCTTTCCGGAACAACAGCAGTTGTGTGTTGTCAACTGTCTACAGGAGTATGAACGACGGACAGCCTCTTTGAGGAGTCCACGTTGGACCCAATTATTGGTTTCCTTTCGCAAACCTCATCTCCCTGTGTCTTCGGCCACGTTGGCGAGATGGGTGCGTTGGGTAATGCAATTATCAGGCATTGACGTCTCCCTGTTCGGAGCGCATTCTTCCAGAGGGGCTATGGCGTCTAAGGCCATACACGTTGGTGGTCGTTTGGAAGATGTGCTTAGAGCAGCGGATTGGTCAAGGGAGTCCACTTTTAGAGATTTCTATTTTAAACCTATTGTACATGTGGCTAGCCAAGTTGTGGATCAGCTTTGAACTAGCATAATATGAGCCTCCGTTCTGCAATAAAATTCGTGGATTTTCCTAACTTTTGTGATGGAAAGTCAGAATTTTATTAAAGACACGGAGGCGAATATTATCCCTCCCTATGTTCCCTCCCTTTCACTTATTTCTTATTTTTCAGGTTGATGTCTACGGGTAGTACCTGGATAGATTGTTTCTGGTCGTACTCTGTACGCTACAGTTGCCGTTCCTGTTTCAGGTTCTGTGGATACCGCTGTTGGTGTTCCTGTTTGACGATTCTTCCAGTTGATGTTTTCGGTCGCAGTTGAGCGCAAGAAGAGGAAGATGATGGGAGGATGTCACTGTTTGTAGGGGGGCTTATAGACTGTGATTGGTGGGATTAAAAGGGGGAGTTTACATATTGAAGTTTTTACTTTGAATTGTGTAAAACAATAAATCTAATCTTTGCTGCTGAGGGAAGCAGTGAGGAAGTTTAAGCATAATATTCGCCTCCGTGTCTTTAATAAAATTCTGACTTTCCATCACAAAAGTTAGGAAAATCCACGAATTATATAAATATACCTGACTGCTGTGTGATGGACTGCTACCTAGGTAAGTGCTTCTGTTACACACAGTAATTATATAGATATACCTGACTGCTGTATGATGGACTCCTACCTAGGTAAGTGCTTCTGTTACACACAGTAATTATATAGATACACCTGACTGCTGTGTGATGGACTCCTACCTAGGTAAGTGCTTCTGTTACACACAGTAATTATATAAATATACCTGACTGCTGTGTGATGGACTCCTACCTAGGTAAGTGCTTCTGTTACTTACAGTAATTATATAGATACACCTGACTGCTGTGTGATGGACTCCTACCTAGGTAAGTACTTCTGTTACACACAGTAATGATATAGATACACCTGACTGCTGTGTGATGGACTCCTACCTAGGTAAGTCCTTCTGTTACACACAGTAATTATACAGATAGGCCTGACTGCTGTGTGATGGACTCCTAACTAGGTAAGTGCTTCTGTTACACACAGTAATTATATAGATACACCTGACTGCTGTGTGACGGACTCCTACCTAGGTAAGTGCTTCTGTTACACACAGTAATTATATAGATACACCTGACTGCTGTGTGACGGACTCCTACCTAGGTAAGTGCTTCTGTTACACACAGTAATTATATAGATACACCTGACTGCTGTGAGACGGACTCCTACCTAGGTAAGTGCTTCTGTTACACACAGTAATTATATAGATACACCTGACTGCTGTGTGACGGACTCCTACCTAGGTAAGTGCTTCTGTTACACACAGTAATTATATAGATACACCTGACTGCTGTGTGACGGACTCCTACCTAGGTAAGTCCTTCTGTTACACAAAGTAATTATATAGATACACCTGACTGCTGTGTGATGGACTCCTACCTAGGTAAGTGCTTCTGTTACACACAGTAATTATATAGATACACCTGAATGCTGTATGATGGACTCCTACCTAGGTAAGTGCTTCTGTTACACACGGTAATTACATACATACACCTGACTGCTGTGTGATGGACTCCTACCTAGGTAAGTGCTTCTGTTACACACGGTAATTACATACATACACCTGACTGCTGTATGATGGACTCCTACCTAGGTAAGTGTCTCTGTTACACACAGTAATTATATAGATACGCCTGACTGCTGTGTGATGGACTCCTACCTAGGTAAGTGCTTCTGTTACACACGGTAATTATATAGATACACCTGACTGCTGTGTGATGGACTCCTACCTAGGTAAGTGCTTCTGTTACACACGGTAATTGTATAGATACACCTGACTGCTGTGTGATGGACTCCTACCTAGGTAAGTGCTTCTGTTACACACAGTAATTATATAGATACATCTGACTGCTGTGTGACGGACTCCTACCTAGGCAAGTGCTCCTGTTACACACAGTAATTATATAGATATACACCTGACTGCTGTGTGATGGACTCCTACCTAGGTAAGTACTTCTGTTACACACGGTAATTATATAGATACACCTGACTGCTGTGTGACGGACTCCTACCTAGGTAAGTGCTTCTGTTACACACAGTAATTATATAGATACATCTGACTGCTTTGTGACGGACTCCTACCTAGGTAAGTGCTGTTGTTAAACCCATTTAGGGTTTACGGAGGTTAGTTGCATTCTTTACAATCTGGAATTCAGTGTGAATAGTTTCTGCATTTTCTCGTGTTCCCCTCCCCCTCACTGTGAGTCCTGGGGTGGACGTTAATGGATGGTTCAGGCACCAGGCATAAACATGCAGATTTCCTAGCAATGTGTGTGTTTATTGTAACAGGGTGTGTCCACTGATCTCTGTCTGACCATTAGACTCCGGGGACATATGTATAAAGACAAAGGAGATAAATTCTGGCGCAAACCAACTATACCTAAGAAACAAAAAAAAAAACACACATTGATTTATATTGGTTGTTAACCCTTTGAATGCTGGAGATCTAACAATCAATGGCTTAAAAGCAACCTTTAAATGGTAATTAGCCAGGGTTGTGCTCAGTCTCCATAGACCTTCTGTATTCGACCTTCAAGCCTAATACCGAGGGTGTCTGGGGAACAACGTCAAACAGGACAAGCCTAATACCGAGGGTGTCTGGGGAGCAACGTCACACAGGACAAGCCTGATACCGAGGGTGTCTGGGGAACAACGTCACACAGGACAAGCCTCATACCAGGGTGTCTGGGGGACAACGTCACACAGGAGAAGTCTGATACCGAGGGTGTCTGGGGAGCAACGTCACACAGGACAAGCCTGATACCGAGGGTGCCTGGGGAACAACGTCACACAGGACAAGTCTGATACCGAGGGTGTCTGGGGAATGACGTCACACAGGACAAGTCTGATACCGAGGGTGTCTGGGGAGCAACGTCACACAGGACAAGTCTGATACCGAGGGTGTCTGGGGAGCAACGTCACACAGGACAAGCCTGATACCGAAGGTGTCTGGGGAACAACGTCACACAGGACAAGCCTAATACCGAGGGTGTCTGGGGGACAACATCACACAGGACAAGTCTGATACCGAGGGTGTCTGGGGAGCAACGTCACACAGGACAAGTCTGATACCGAGGGTGTCTGGGGAGCAACGTCACACAGGACAAGCCTGATACCGAAGGTGTCTGGGGAACAACGTCACACAGGACAAGCCTAATACCGAGGGTGTCTGGGGGACAACATCACACAGGACAAGTCTGATACCGAGGGTGTCTGGGGAGCAACGTCACACAGGAAAAGTCTGATACCGAGGGTGTCTGGGGGACAACGTCACACAGGACAAGCCTAATACCGAGGGTGTCTGGGGAGCAACATCACACAGGACAAGTCTGATACCGAGGGTGTCTGGGGAGCAACGTCACACAGGACAAGTCTGATACCGAGGGTGTCTGGGGAGCAACGTCACACAGGACAAGCCTGATACCTAAGGTGTCTGGGGAACAACGTCACACAGGAAAAGTCTGATACCGAGGGTGTCTGGGGAGCAACGTCACACAGGACAAGCCTAATACCGAGGGTGTCTGGGGAACAATGTCACACAGGAGAAGTCTGATACCGAGGGTGTCTGGGGACAACATCACACAGGACAAGCCTAATACCGAGGGTGTCTGGGGAACAACGTCACACAGGACAAGCCTAATACCGAGGGTGTCTGGGGGACAACATCACACAGGACAAGCCTAATACAGAGAGTGTCTGGGGAGCAACGTCACACAGGACAAGTCTAATACAGAGAGTGTCTGGGGAACAACGTCACGCAGGACAAGTCTGATACCGAGGGTGTCTGGGGAACAACGTCACGCAGGACAAGTCTGATACCGAGGGTGTCTGGGGAATGACGTCACACAGGACAAGCCTAATACAGAGAGTGTCTGGGGAACGACGTCACACAGGACAAGCCTGATACCGAAGGTGTCTGGGGAACAACGTCACACAGGACAAGCCTAATACCGAGGGTGTCTGGGGAACAACGTCACGCAGGACAAGTCTGATACCGAGGGTGTCTGGGGAGCAACGTCACACAGGACAAGTCTGATACCGAGGGTGTCTGGGGAGCAACGTCACACAGGACAAGTCTGATACCGAGGGTGTCTGGGGAACAACGTCACTAAGGACAAGTCTGATACCGAGGGTGTCTGGGGAACGACGTCACACAGGACAAGCCTAATACAGAGAGTGTCTAGGGAACAACGTCACACAGGACAAGCCTGATACCGAAGGTGTCTGGGGAACAACGTCACACAGGACAAGCCTAATACCGAGGGTGTCTGGGGAACAACGTCACGCAGGACAAGTCTGATACCGAGGGTGTCTGGGGAGCAACGTCACACAGGACAAGTCTGATACCGAGGGTGTCTGGGGAGCAACATCACACAGGACAAGTCTGATACGGAGGGTGTCTGGGGAGCAACGTCACGCAGGACAAGTCTGATACCGAGGGTGTCTGGGGAGCAACGTCACACAGGACAAGTCTGATACCGAGGGTGTCTGGGGAGCAACATCACACAGAACAAGTCTGGTACTGAGGGTGTCTGGGGAACAACGTCAAACAGGATAAGTCTGATACCGAGGGTGTCTTGGGACTGACATCACACAGGACAAGTCTGATACCAAAGGTGTCTGGGGACCTACATTACACAGCACAAATCTGATACGGAGGGTGTCTGGGGAGCAACATCACACAGGACAAGTCTGATACCGAGGGTGTCTGGGGAGCAACGTCACGCAGGACAAGTCTGATACCGAGGGTGTCTGGGGAGCAACGTCACACAGGACAAGTCTGATACCGAGGGTGTCTGGGGAGCAACATCACACAGAACAAGTCTGGTACTGAGGGTGTCTGGGGAACAACGTCAAACAGGATAAGTCTGATACCGAGGGTGTCTTGGGACTGACATCACACAGGACAAGTCTGATACCAAAGGTGTCTGGGGACCTACATTACACAGCACAAATCTGATACGGAGGGTGTCTGGGGACATACATCATAAAGGACACGTCAGATACAGAGGGTGTCTGGGGACATACATCATAAAGGACAGGTCTGATACTGAGGGTGTCTGGGGACCTACATTAAACAGGACAAGTCTGATACCGAGGGTGTCTGGGGAACAACGTCACGCAGGACAAGTCTGATACCGAGGGTGTCTGGGGAACGACGTCACACAGGACAAGCCTAATACAGAGAGTGTCTAGGGAACAACGTCACACAGGACAAGCCTGATACCGAAGGTGTCTGGGGAACAACGTCACACAGGACAAGCCTAATACCGAGGGTGTCTGGGGAACAACGTCACGCAGGACAAGTCTGATACCGAGGGTGTCTGGGGAGCAACGTCACACAGGACAAGTCTGATACCGAGGGTGTCTGGGGAGCAACGTCACGCAGGACAAGTCTGATACCGAGGGTGTCTGGGGAGCAACATCACACAGAACAAGTCTGGTACTGAGGGTGTCTGGGGAACAACGTCAAACAGGATAAGTCTGATACCGAGGGTGTCTTGGGACTGACATCACACAGGACAAGTCTGATACCAAAGGTGTCTGGGGACCTACATTACACAGCACAAATCTGATACGTAGGGTGTCTGGGGACATACATCACACAGGACACGTCAGATACAGAGGGTGTCTGGGGACATACATCATAAAGGACAGGTCTGATACTGAGGGTGTCTGGGGACCTACATTAAACAGGACAAGTCTGATACCGAGGGTGTCTGGGGAACAACGTCACGCAGGACAAGTCGGATACCGAGGGTGTCTGGGGAACGACGTCACACAGGACAAGCCTAATACAGAGAGTGTCTAGGGAACAACGTCACACAGGACAAGCCTGATACCGAAGGTGTCTGGGGAACAACGTCACACAGGACAAGCCTAATACCGAGGGTGTCTGGGGAACAACGTCACGCAGGACAAGTCTGATACCGAGGGTGTCTGGGGAGCAACGTCACACAGGACAAGTCTGATACCGAGGGTGTCTGGGGAGCAACATCACACAGGACAAGTCTGATACCGAGGGTGTCTGGGGAGCAACGTCACGCAGGACAAGTCTGATACCGAGGGTGTCTGGGGAACAACGTCACACAGAACAAGTCTGGTACTGAGGGTGTCTGGGGACCTACATTACACAGAACAAGTCTGGTACTGAGGGTGTCTGGGGACCTACATTACACAGAACAAGTCTGGTACTGAGGGTGTCTGGGGAACAACGTCAAACAGGATAAGTTTGATACCGAGGGTGTCTGGGGAACGACGTCACACAGGACAAGTCTGATACCAAAGGTGTCTGGGGACCTACATTACACAGCACAAATCTGATACGGAGGGTGTCTGGGGACATACATCATAAAGGACAGGTCTGATACTGAGGGTGTCTGGGGACCTACATTACACAGGACACGTCTGATACCGAGGGTGTCTGGAGACTGACATTACACAGGACAAGTCTGATACTGAGGGTCAGATTTGGTACATGGGCATTGCAGCCCAAAACGGTCCTTTTCAGATATTTTGATATTCAGAGAAAAGCACATTGTGGATGGCAGGGAGGTAGGACTTGGGGAGTTCACATTTATCAAGAGGTCCCTGGTGTTAATTATTATTTTATTTAAAGATGGAGACCCTGTCACTTCACTAGCTTGGATATCAGAAGGGGTGTAATAGACACCTTTCGGTTTGTGTTTTTATTTTAACTTGGCAGATTTTTGTTCTGTTCAGATGTAAAACACATAAATGGAATTGTGTGATAATAGAAATAGTGATAATATGGTGTGATTAATCATTACCAGGTATAGACATATGTCAACAGGTTACAGAACGGTTATAGTTGGGAACATTGTGGTTGGAAATACATTGTGTTTGGGTACATCGTGGTTGGGTACATCGTGGTTAGGAACATCGTGGTTAGGAACCTTGTAGTTAGGAACCTTGTGGTTGGGTACATCGTGGTTGGGTACATCGTGGTTGGGTACATCGTGGTTAGGAACCTTGTGGTTGGGTACATCGTGGTTGGGTACATCGTGGTTGGGTACATTGTGGTTGGGTACATCGTGGTTAGGAACCTTGTAGTTAGGAACCTTGTGGTTGGGTACATCGTGGTTGGGTACATCGTGGTTAGGAACCTTGTGGTTGGGTACATCGTGGTTGGGTACATTGTGGTTGGGTACATCGTGGTTGGGTACATTGTAGTTAGGAACCTTGTGGTTGGGTACATCGTGGTTGGGTACATCGTGGTTGGGTACATTGTGGTTGGGTACATCGTGGTTGGGTACATTGTGGTTGGGAACATCGTGGTTGGGTACATTGTGGTTGGGTACATCGTGGTTGGGAACATAGTGGCTGGGAACATCGTGGTTGGGAACATCGTGGCTGGGAACATCGTGGCTGGGAACATCGTGGCTGGGAACATCGTGGTTGGGAACATCGTGGTTGGGTACATCGTGGTTGGGAACATCGTGGCTGGAAATACACCTCAGAGTCCCTAACAGGGCAGCTCTTTAGGGTTTCCCTGCTTGTGCACATGAAATATCAGAGCATCTGATTACCCCCTGTACACAAGCAGTGAAATCCTAAACACCTGTCCTTTTAGGGTTCCCTGAGGGAGGGCTGGGGAACCACTGAATTACAATTCTGGTCCTCTGATTAAATCTCCTGTACACAAGCAGAAAATTCCTAAAAACCTGTCCTTTTAGGTGTCCAGAGAAGAGGGCTGGGGAACCACTGAATTAAATATAACTCCCCTGTATACTCCCCTTGCTGTTTTAGCCCCTTACCACTTCTGCTGAGCAGATGATAAAGAGGGAGATGCACTAGGGTCAGATTAACTCTCCAAGAGCTTCCCGTGTTAGGAAAAATGCTCCACAGAACAGATTAGGGGCCGAGAGACTGGGGAGACGTAGAAGAAACTATAGAAGCAAATGTGGTACCAGGTTCCTGCCTGCGCTTTGCGCTCGGTGATATTTATAGAAGGCGAACACGGTGCCAGGTTCCATCCTGCTCTTTGCGCTCGGTGATATTTATAGAAGTCGACCTCGGTCCTTTTGAACAGTTATGCACAGCGGAGGGCCCGAAGCGGGGGTTCCTTGGTAGAACGTATCGGATTCTCTTAGAGGCTGCTTCTGATTCTGATCCTTCCTACATGTCATCGTGGGTTTCCGATCTGGGGACCACGATTTCCCGTCGGATTGGCGGGAAATTTGGAACCTACATGCATCCTCCTCGATTTCGACGCGCATCTTAGAATTCAACTACAAATTTTTATATCGTTGGTACTATACACCCTCCAGACTACATCGAATATCCTCGATTAATAATTCACACTGTTGGAGATGTACATCAGCTAGAGGAACGTTTCTGTATCTATGGTGGTCGTGCCCCATGATGCTCACCTATTGGAGGAAATGTGTAGATATTATTACTAAGTTTCTCCATGTAGATTTGGAATTCGCTCCCCTTCCGATTCTTTTTTTCATGGTCTGTCTAAGCTTCCCAAACCACAACGACCACTAGTCATCTTGATGCTCTCTGCTGCGAAATCCCTCGTCCCTATTCATTGGCGGGACCCTTCTCCCCCTTCGGTAAAGGAATGGCATGCTAGAACGGGAGAACTTCTCCTCCTTCATCGGATGTCCCTAATCAAACGGGGAGTGCACCCCCTATTGGAGACCACTGCTTTTTCCGCCTGGGAAGCTCTCAGTGTAGATTGAGGGTACTGGTGAGCCTTGGGGGGTCTGCCCCGGGGTGCCCAACGTTTATCTTTTCCTATTCTTCCCTTTCTCTCTTCTTCCTTTTCTCCTTCTTTCTTTTACTTGCTTAACTTTCCGCCTTCTGCTTTTCGTACACTTTAGCTTTTCTTATCTTTCCTTTTCTTTCATGCTACTTCCTCTCTTCTCGTTTTGGTTTTTGGAAAAAAGGAACTGGGGCCCCCTAGACCTTACCAAAAAATTTTGAATACTTGCTTCCTATGATACTAGATTGCAATATGTTATTGTATATGAACCATTCAATTTATCTGTTTTTGTTTATACTTGATTGTATACAATATATACAATGTATTTGATTTGCTGTATCCCTGGTTCCAATAAAGACTAATTATAAAAAAAAAAAAAGAAGTCGAACTCGTTGCCGGGTTCCTGCCTGCTCTTTGCGCTCTGTGATATTTATAGAAGTCGAACACGGTACCAGGTTCGTGTCTGCGCTTTGCGCTCCAGGAGCTCTATAAATGTTTGTGTGACTTTTACACAAACTAATGAGAATGAAATGTGTCTGCTGGGACTTTTTGGTGAAATTTGTTTCCTCCTATTATAATTTGTATATATATATATATATATATATATATATATATATATACACATTTATAAAAAAAGGAAGCATTGTTACATAATTTAGGAGACAAACACACACCCAGGGGTGGCAGTAAGGAGGAGTTATGCAAATCTCCTTTATATGGCCTGTCCCATTGGTGTGAGTATGGGGGTTGTGATTCTGACAAAAATCTGTCAAAATCTTTGCAAGGAAATGTAGAGGCTGCAATGAACACATACACACACCCTCTGTACCCACACTACACGCGTGCACACACTGTATATGCACACACACACACTACACACGTACACACACTGCTCGCACACACACACTGTGCATGCACAGTACATATGCACACTCTGCGGGCACGCACCACACGGTTGAGCATACACACACACACACACACTGTGTGCACACCCTACATGCACACACACTCTTCTGAGGAGCACACACTACACGCGCACACACTGTGCTGTGGAGCACACACACTACATGATTTCACATGTTTTTTTTTCAGCCTTATCTACTATTTTACTATGTAGCAATGGCTGAGTGACAGGAGACAGAGGGTGGTAGTCAATGGAGGATATTCGAACGAAAGGAGTGTTACTAGTGGGGTACCTCAGGGATCTGTACTGGGGCCCATTCTTTTTAACATTTTTTATTAGTGATACTGCAAAAGGTCTTCAAGGAAAGGAATGCTTTTTTGCAGATGATACAAAGATCTGCAATAGGGTAGACATTCCAGGGGGAATAAGCCAAATGATAAATAATTTAGGTAAATTAGAAGAATAGACAAGAAGGTGGCAGCTGCAGTTTAAGGTTTATAAATGTAAAATAATGCACTTGGGACATAAAAATCCAAAGGAAAAACATACTATTAAGGGTACTGTGCTGTCAGAGACAACAGAGGAAAGGGATTTGGGAGTAATTATTTCTAATGACTTAAAGGTAGGCAGGCAATGTAATAAAGCGGTGGGGAATGCAAGCAGGGTACTGGGTTGTATAACTAGAGGCATTAGTATCAGAAAAAGGGAAGTGGTCATGACACTCTACAGATCTCTGGTTAGACCTCATGTAGAGTATTGTGTACAGTACTGGAGACCTAGAGTATTGTGTACAGTACAGGAGACCTAGAGTATTATGTACAGTACTGGAGACCCCATCTCCAGAAGGATGTAGAGTATTGTGTACAGCAGGGCTTTAAATTGGAAGTCCTTTGCTACTAGCCAGACCTGAAAAGTTACTCACCACTGCAAGCCATAACATACCACCAGGGCTGAATTTCTACTTGCCAGGGCTAAATTTTCACTCGCCATTGGCGAGTTGAAATTTTGAGCCCTGGTGTACAGTACCGGAGACCCCATCTCCAGAAGTATATAGATACTCTAGAGTATTGTGTACAGTACTGGAGACCCCATCTCCAGAAGGATATAGATACTGTAGAGTATTGTGTACAGTACTGGACACCCCATCTCCAGAAGGATATAGATACTATAGAGTATGGTGTACAGTACTGGAGACCTCATCTCCAGAAGGATACAGATACTATAGAGTATTGTGTACAGTACTGGAGACCTCATCTCCAGAAGGATATAGATACTATAGAGTATTGTGTACAGTACTGGAGACCCCATCTAAGGTAATGACTGGCCAGTTCGTATGACAGGGCACAACACAGAGTCCAAACAGTGCAAAATGTCCACAGTCTTTGGCTAAACAATTGGAGGGCCAGACAAGGGCTCAAGTAACGGGTAGGATCCGTTACATACACACGTATACACACACATATATACACACACATATGCGCACACACTCACACACTCACACACACACTCTTGCTCTCACCCACACATATGCGCACATACTCACACACTCAGTGCTTTGCAATACATTACACACTTTTTTTTGCTGAAAGGGATAATAATACTTCATTATTACTGTCCCCCATGTTGTAGCCCTTAAAATTCTGAATTCAACGATACCAGCGACATCTCTCAAACCACATGGGCAAAACCAATGCAATATTGCTAGTACTGTAGGTGATCTTAAAACGTCTTTATACATTGACAGCGACAAAAATCTTATCTTACCGACTGCCACAAATTTCACTCTATTTATTTGATACATTTCATGCAGAGATGGGATTTTTATGTGCAAACAGCTTTATACATATGTGCAGTCAATTTTTACGTGACGATACAGACACAGACAAAGACACACACAAGGCATGATACACACACACACTTGGCATTATACACACACAAGCACTAAGCATCACACATATGCACTAAGGATTATATACACACAAGCACTAAGCATTATACACAAACACAAGCACTAAGCATTATAAACACACACAAGCACTAAGCATTATACACACACACACACACACACACACACACAAGCACTAAGCATTATACACACACACACAAGCACTAGGCATTATACACACACACAAGCACTAAGTATTATACACATACACACACACTAGGCATGACACACACACACACTTGGCATTATACACAAACACTCACTAAGCATTAAACATACACACACACACACACACACACACACACACAGAAGCACTAAGCATTATACACACACACACACACACACTAGGCATTAGACACACACACACACACACTAGGCATTACACACACAGAAACACACACACACACACAAGCAATAGGCATTATACACAGGAACAAGAAAGCACTAAGCATTATATACACACACACAAGAATTATACACAAACACACACACACACACACACAAGAATTATACACACACACAAGCACTAAGCATTATACACACACACACACACACACACTCAGGGTGGAGCAGTGAGGAATGGACTGAGGAGGGAGTTAGGAGGCTGCGGGGGAAGCTCTGGAGATAAATGTGATCTGAAAGGAGAGCAGTGGCCACCTTAAGGGAAACAGGGAGATACTATTCAGGGACCAGAGGAACATAGTGAGAGGCCAGGGGAAGACCTGTGCCCAGGGTGTAAATGAGAGGACCAGGACCAAATGCCCTTCTATCTGCTTTTCCTTTGGAACCAACAGTGTAGCCATAAGGTGAGTCACCCTGACCCAGTGCTTGTCCTGTGTGCAGGGAACTGATGTTACTGACCCCAGTGCTTGGTCCTGTGTGCAGGGAACTGATGTTACTGACCCCAGTGCTTGGTCCTGTGTGCAGGGAACTGATGTTACTGACCCCAGTGCTTGTCCTGTGTGCAGGGAACTGATGTTACTGACCCCAGTGCTTGTCCTGTGTGCAGTGAACTTATGTTACTGATCCCAGTGCTTGGTCCTGTGTGCAGGGAACTGATGTTACTGACCCCAGTGCTTGTCCTGTGTGCAGTGAACTGATATTCCTGACCCCAGTGCTTGTCCTGTGTGCAGTGAACTGATATTACTGACCCCAGTGCTTGGTCCTGTGTGCAGGGAACTGATATTACTGACCCCAGTGCTTGTCCTGTGTGAAGGGAACTGATGTTACTGACCCCCATGCTTGTCCTGTGTGCAGGGAACTGATGTTACTGACCCCCGTGCTTGTCCTGTGTGCAGGGAACTGATGTTACTGACCCCAGTGCTTGTCCTGTGTGCAGGGTCTGATGTTACTGACCCCAGTGCTTGCCCTGTGTGCAGGGAACTGATGTTACTGACCCCAGTGCTTGTCCTGTGTGCAGGGAACTGATGTTACTGACCCCAGTGCTTGTCCTGTGTGCAGTGAACTGATGTTACTGATCCCAGTGCTTGGTCCTGTGTGCAGGGAACTGATGTTACTGACCCCAGTGCTTGTCCTGTGTGCAGGGAACTGATGTTACTGACCCCAGTGCTTGTCCTGTGTGCAGGGAACTGATGTTACTGACCCCAGTGCTTGTCCTGTGTGCAGGGAACTGATGTTACTGACCCCAGTGCTTGTCCTGTGTGCAGGGAACTGATGTTACTGACCCCAGTGCTTGTCCTGTGTGCAGGGAACTGATGTTACTGATCCCAGTGCTTGTCCTGTGTGCAGGGAACTGATGTTACTGACCCCAGTGCTTGTCCTGTGTTCAGGGAACTGATGTTACTGACCCCAGTGCTTGTCCTGTGTGCAGGGAACTGATGTTACTGACCCCAGTGCTTGTCCTGTGTGCAGTGAACTGATGTTACTGATCCCAGTGCTTGGTCCTGTGTGCAGGGAACTGATGTTACTGACCCCAGTGCTTGTCCTGTGTGCAGGGAACTGATGTTACTGACCCCAGTGCTTGTCCTGTGTGCAGTGAACTGATATTCCTGACCCCAGTGCTTGTCCTGTGTGCAGGGAACTGATGTTACTGACCCCAGTGCTTGGTCCTGTGTGCAGGGAACTGATGTTACTGACCCCAGTGATTGTCCTGTGTGCAGGGAACTGATGTTACTGACCCCCGTGCTTGTCCTGTGTGCAGGGTCTGATGTTACTGACCCCAGTGCTTGGTCCTGTGTGCAGGGAACTGATATTACTGACCCCAGTGCTTGTCCTGTGTGAAGGGAACTGATGTTACTGACCCCCATGCTTGTCCTGTGTGCAGGGAACTGATGTTACTGACCCCCGTGCTTGTCCTGTGTGCAGGGAACTGATGTTACTGACCCCAGTGCTTGTCCTGTGTGCAGGGTCTGATGTTACTGACCCCAGTGCTTGCCCTGTGTGCAGGGAACTGATGTTACTGACCCCAGTGCTTGTCCTGTGTGCAGGGAAATGATGTTAATGACCCCAGTGCTTGTCCTGTGTGCAGGGAACTGATGTTACTGACCCCCGTGCTTGTCCTGTGTGCAGGGAACTGATGTTACTGACCCCAGTGCTTGTCCAGTGTGCAGGGAACTGATGTTACTGACCCCAGTGCTTGTCCTGTGTGCAGGGAACTGATGTTACTGACCCCAGTGCTTGGTATTGTGTGCAGGGAACTGATGTTACTGACCCCAGTGCTTGTCCTGTGTGCAGGGTCTGATGTTACTGACCCCAGTGCTTGCCCTGTGTGCAGGGAACTGATGTTACTGACCCCAGTGCTTGTCCTGTGTGCAGGGAAATGATGTTAATGACCCCAGTGCTTGTCCTGTGTGCAGGGAACTGATGTTACTGACCCCCGTGCTTGTCCTGTGTGCAGGGAACTGATGTTACTGACCCCAGTGCTTGTCCTGTGTGCAGGGTCTGATGTTACTGACCCCAGTGCTTGTCCTGTGTGCAGGGAACTGATGTTACTGACCCCAGTGCTTGTCCTGTGTGTAGGGAAATGATGTTACTGACCCCAGTGCTTGTCCTGTGTGCAGGGAACTGATGTTACTGACCCCAGTGCTTGTCCTGTGTGCAGGGAACTGATGTTACTGATCCCAGTGCTTGTCCTGTGTGCAGGGAACTGATGTTACTGACCCCAGTGCTTGTCCTGTGTGCAGGGAAATGATGTTACTGACCCCAGTGCTTGTCCTGTGTGCAGGGAACTGATGTTACTGACCCCAGTCTTGTCCTGTGTGCAGGGAACTGATGTTACTGACCCCCGTGCTTGTCCTGTGTGCAGGTAACTGATGTTACTGACCCCAGTGCTTGTCCTGTGTGCAGGGAACTGATGTTACTGATCCCAGTGATTGTCCTGTGTGCAGGGAACTGATGTTACTGACCCCAGTGCTTGTCCTGTGTGCAGGGAACTGATGTTACTGACCCCAGTGCTTGTCCTGTGTGTAGGGAGCTGATGTTACTGACCCCAGTGCTTGTCCTGTGTGCAGGGAACTGATGTTACTGACCCCAGTGTTTGTTCTGTGTGCAGGGAACTGATGTTACTGACCCCAGTGTTTGTTCTGTGTGCAGGGAACTGATGTTACTGACCCCAGTGCTTGTCCTGTGTGCAGGGTCTGATGTTACTGACCCCAGTGCTTGTCCTTTGTGCAGGGAACTGATGTTACTGACCCAATGCTTGTCCTGTGTGTAGGGAAATGATGTTACTGACCCCAGTGCTTGTCCTGTGTGCAGGGAACTGATGTTACTGACCCCAGTGCTTGTCCTGTGTGTAGGGAAATGATGTTACTGACCCCAGTGCTTGTCCTGTGTGCAGGGAACTGATGTTACTGACCCCAGTGCTTGTCCTGTGTGCAGGGAACTGATGTTACTGACCCCAGTGCTTGTCCTGTGTGCAGGGAACTGATGTTACTGACCCCAGTGCTTGTCCTGTGTGCAGGGAACTGATGTTACTGACCCCAGTGCTTGTCCTGTGTGCAGGGAACTGATGTTACTGACCCAAGTGCTTGTCCTGTGTGCAGGGTCTGATGTTACTGACCCCAGTGCTTGTCCTGTGTGCAGGGAACCCATGTTACTGACCCCAGTGCTTGTCCTGTGTGTAGGGAACTGATGTTACTGACCCCAGTGCTTGTCCTGCGTGCAGGGAACTGATGTTACTGACCCCAGTGCTTGTCCTGTGTGCAGGGAACTGATGTTACTGACCCCAGTGCTTGGTCCTGTGTGCAGGGAACTGATGTTACTGACCCCAGTGCTTGTCCTGTGTGCAGGGAACTGATGTTACTGACCCCAGTGCTTGTCCTATGTGCAGGGGACTGATGTTACTGACCCCAGTGCTTGTCCTGTGTGCAGGGAACTGATGTTACTGACCCCAGTGCTTGTCCTGTGTGCAGGGAACTGATGTTACTGACCCCAGTGCTTGTCCTGTGTGCAGGGAACCCATGATACTGACCCTGGTGCTTGTCCTGTGTGCAGGGAACTGATGTTACTGACCCCCGTGCTTGGTACTGTGTGCAGGGAACCTATGTTACTGACCCTGGTGCTTGGTCCTGTGTGCAGGGAACCTATGTAACTGACACTCAGTGAAGGGAAAGGGTTGGAAATGAAGATATATGAACTCTGCGACCTCACAGTTTAATGCAAATTAGTAATCACTATATTATAAAGCAAATTTCAGACTTGATACATCAAAATGAAATGTGTTTATCAATATTCATATTAACACAAAGCCCAGTGGAACACTACTGTGTAAGCAGCTACAGGACTGGGAACAAATAAAATGGCCTTTCATATCCATAACATTAACCCCTTCAAACCCAGAGAGGTCTGCAATGCATTGCAAAGCAATCGCATGTCTAGTATATAACAGACTAACTCAAAATTCACCTGCGGCAACCAGAAATGAAATTACAAAATGATGCGTCAAACACAAACACGTATTCACTGTGACAGCAACACCGGACTTATTCACTTCACAAAACATCATGTCCCACGTGGATTTCATCCCCAAATCAAACAATGTCAGGAAACAGACCACGTTACAGGAAAGCGCCAGGAACCCGGAGTGTAAATGTCAAAGGTCAATGTGACCGGGAGCAAAACCTTCTCCTCTGGGCACAAATGATATAATAATAATAATAATTAATAAGGATACTAATAATAATAATTATAATTAATAAGCATAGTACTACTACTACTACTAATATATTATTATTAATAATAATAATTATATAATGTTAATAAAAGATATTAATAATAATAATATCATATTAATAAATAATATTAATAAGGATAGTAGTAATAATAATAATAAAAATATTATAATGGAAGATTTACTGAGCTAACAGTGTTATGGAAGATTGGTCAACCTCTGGCTCTCCAGCTGCTGTTGGCCTACATATCACAGCATCCTCAATCATACAGAAGCTGGCTTACAATAATGGCTCTTACAATCCAAGAGCAGCTGAACAGCCACAGGTTTGTAACCTCCGATAAGTAGGAATACAATTCCATTTAAAGTAGTACTCTCCTTATTTCAAAAGGGAATTATAATTAAGACTATCAGTACACTACGTTAGCATAATCTACAATTTTACCACATGACAGGAGGCTTCATATTTTGTTTTTTTAACACTGAGAAACAAAGGAAAGAGGCGCATGAGGATGGCCGAAAGTAGAAAACACGAAATGTTTCCTCCCTTGACCAGTCCGCAGAGCGCATAATATCTGCACAGAAGCTCCTGCAGACATAGCACGCGACGCTGCTGCTCCCCAGACAGAATGGGCGACAAAAGAGGGCTCCACCCCCGCCAGGGTCAAAATCCAACAAATCCACCTAGCTAATGTAGTGGAGGAAATGGGCTTATGAGGCCGGACATAAGAAACAAGCAGCTGACCAGACTGAAACAAACGCAATGAAGCTATAATCTCCACATACTTGTTACAGCTTACCTTGACTTCAGCATCATTACAGGCGCGAGGCTTCTAGCAGGCTGCAGGCCTCTGTTTTATCTGTTTTCTTACTGTAGTCTCCTCCTACCTACTTCCTAGTTCCTCCCTCTGAGCTGCTCCTCCTACTTCCTGTGGAGGGGTTTAAAAGGCTGACTGAGGCCTGACTCAGATGCCCTTCTTTTGTTGATGAAAGCAGTTCTGTACCTTGGGCTCAGTGTATGACCTGGCTAGTCTTCCATCCAACCTGGTGCTGACCTTTGGCTTTGTCTGACTATTCTTTTACCTCACCCCTAATAGTGGACATCCAATCTGGTGCAGACTTGTGGCTCTGGTTGACTACCTGAACTGTTTATGACACAGCTTGTCTGACTAACCCCTCTGGTGCTGACTAGTGGCTCTGTCTGACTATTCTTTTGTCTTTTCCCCTGGTGATCAGACACCCAATATAGTGTGGGCCTGGGGCTCTGGTAGACCGGCATCTGACTACAGGCGTGAGTCAGTTCACTCGTTATGTTGGATCAAGATCCTGAGTTCTGGTTACTGCTCCTGCTCCTTGTTCAAGATCCTGAGTTCCGGTTCCTGCTACTGCTCCTGGTTCCTGATGAGACTACCAGTGGCTAAGGCCTAGTCTCCAGCAGTGTGGTCTAGCTTTGCAGCCTATTATTCCTGATAATAGTGCTTGCTGGCTGGTAAACCTCTGCTTGTTCCTGTTATTTGTTGTTCTTTCTATCTGATTGTTAATAAATTGCATTTACTGTACTGTACTGACTCCTGAACTTTTCTGGGTAACCGTGACAATACTGAAGCAACCTCCCTAAAGAACAGGTAAAAGACAGAAGAACAATCTGACTTAGTACACCTAGAGATAGAAAAATATACACCCTCCAGCGATACTGAAACCACATCTACATCGAAAGCTCTAACATCCTACACCTGTAGAAATGAAACCAAACAAAGTAATGTAAGTTTAGCCAAAAGTTGTCGTAAAGACAAAGAATCGTTTCCTGGCCAGTTATGCAAAAAACAAAGAATGACATCCACACCCCAAAACCAGTTATACCTCGGCACCGGAGGATGAGCTAACTTAATCCCCCTCAGTAAGCGACAGATCAACGGATCTCTGCCTACCGGAAAGCCCGATAAAGGAATGTGAGCCGGTGAAACGGCCGATTACATAACATTGATGGAATAATAAGAGCGATCTAATGAAAATAGATGCAACAAAAAAATTCAGAATCACAGGCGCAGCTGCCGTAAAGAAATTGCAATCCCTCTCCACACACCAAGAATTCCATGCTGAAATGTAGCTTCTTCTTGTGCCAGGAGCCCAGGAGTCCCACAAAAGGTCTTTAGCTGTTTGTGATAGACCCTCGACTGCCCAGGATCCCCTGAAAGCATCCAGGCCACCAGAGAGACGGTCCTGCACCACCAGCGGATGTAGCTCCCCTCGTTGACCGGCGAGAAGATGAGGAAGGAACGGAAGAAGAAGGGGATTGTCGCAGGATAACTCCAGAAGACCCGGGTACCAAGGCTGACTCAGCACAGTGGAGCTACTAATAGAAGCACAACCCCGTGACTCCTGATGTGATGAACTACTCTCGCCAACATGGAGGAAAGGCATATGCCCCTAGAGCCGGCCAAACTTAAAGAAACGTGTCCACTGTAGAGCAACTCGGATCTGGAAGCCAGCTGTAGTATTTTCTCAGTTGGTAACTGGTGCGCGATGCAAAGAGATCTATTTCTAGGGGTCCTTGCAGCGCACACGGCCAATGAAACACTATGACATCCAACTTCCAATCGCTGCTGTCCCGCCAATTGCGGGAGAACCAGTCCACCGTACGGTTGGAGGCTCCCGGAAGATACTCTGCCCTCAACGTGGTGTGGAGATTGAAACAAAACCAGTAAATGTCCTTTGTGGCTTCTGTGAGAGCTCGAGACCTGGCACCCCCTAACCTGTTGATATATTGGACAGCCGAGATATTGTTCATAAGTAGGAGGATGCAACAATCAGATTCTTAGCCAGACTGCGGACCGCAAAAGATCCCGCAATCAATTACAGGCAATAATGTACCCCTGTGGAGGACTCCGCACAATGAGCTCCCCAACCCCAGAGGCTGGCATCCGACTCCACCACAAAATCTGGCGAGAGACCAAAGATCGCTTTGCCATTCCAAGCCTGCATGTGGAGCAGCAACCAACAAAGCTCTGCCCGCCTTCAGGGGAAAGAGCCACCTGATGATTGTATGAATGGCCCAAGAGAAGATGTGGAGCCTTTATAAGTTGCATCTCTCCGTAGTGAAGAGGTCCTGGAAAAATCGCCTGGATTGAAGACGAAAAGGAGATCCACAATGCGAACCAGAAGACGTAGTGAAACTTGGCCCAGTCTAAGGACCCACATATTCTCCATCTGAATAGCCGCAATCTTGGACAGTGGAAGACGCAGCAGGCAAAGGATCGAAACTATCTCGCAACCAAGTAACTGAACCACCGATTTGTCCCTGTTGACAAAAAACCCAAGGACTCGAGAAAACGCACAATGAATCTCGTTTGAAAGCACAACCTGGAAACATCTTCGCAAAAAATCAACAGAACGTCCAGGTAAATCAGGCAACGAATACCCTGGGCCCTGAAATGAGCGACCACTGGCTTCAGCAGCTGAAGTAGAACGGAACACCTGCTTCAGTGAGGGCTCATGTGGCAAACGGGTTGTGTGGCTCTTGTGGATGGAGGACCGGCGCGCTCTGGCGTCCGTCCAAGCTACCATCCTCTTTGTTGAGCCCTCTGGCGGCTCCTGACGCATCTGAACCAGGCGTGCGTCTCAGGGATTCCCTGATGACGTCGCGACCTGGTTCTTAAAGTTACAGCACACATTATGCTCCACCTCTAGGGGTGGAGCAATCAGGTTAAAAACTGCCTGGACACCACTTCAGTTGCCTGTTTGTGGTGTTCCAGTGCAGTTGTGATTTTGGGCTCTGTGTGTGATCCGGTTTTGTCTATCTGTTCTGGTGTTGACCTGTGGCTCTGTCCAACTACCCGCTCTGTGTATGACCCCTTGGCCTGTCTCACATCCAATTTGGTGCAAACCTGCGGCTCTAGCTGATGAACCTTACCATGTATGACCCCTGGCTTGGCTGACTATCCATTCTGGTGTTGATCTGTGGCTCTATCCGACTACCTACTCTGTGTATGACCCCTTGGCCTATCTGAAATCCAATCTGGTGCAAACCTGTGGCTCTAGTTGACCAAGCTTTCCGTATTTCCTCCAGTGTATCTGACCACCTTGACATAGCCTGGGATTGTCAACTGCGCAACCGTCATACAAATGCTCCAGGGGATAACCTAGGATTGTCCTTGGTGGCTTGGCATACTTCCTCTAGCCTTTGGACCTCTGCGGCCTCCAGGTGCGGACCTGTAGCGCAGCCGGTCTTATTGGTACATGGTCTGTACAGGTGCAAACCTGCATATCCTCCGTGCACATTTGGTCTCTGATCCTTTGTCCGTACAGTTGCGTACCTGTAGTGTGTCCTCAGGTGCGGACCTGAGTCTTCCTTTCTCTGCCGCTGGATTCCATCAGTACCATAGTACCTGTTTGATCCATCCTGAAGTCCTCTCTTGACCTGTTTTGTGCTGTTTCCACTGTCCTGTCTTTTTGCTAAATAAAGATTATGTTACCTAAGTACTGGTCCATTCTCGTTATTGAATCCATGACAACAGGGGAACCAACCTCTCAATAACCCCCAAAGCAACAGAACTCTGCAAGACACAATCGCTGCAGTTTTCCCAACCTAAAACAACAGCGAATCACAGACCCAAGCAGAGCTCTGAATGACAATAAGGCCAGCCCCAGGGAAGTAGCACACCACCATCCCCAGGAATTGGAAGGGTAGCAGAGGGCCGATCCCCAACCCAAAAGGGTCCAAACAAGTTTATAAGCAAAACTGAAAAGGAAAATTCCTGATAGGATAAACTTTTTGTAAAAACATATATACAAACAGAACTGAATTCAGCAGGGCACCAAATAAACAGTACTAAAACACCATACAGTGAATATTAAATACCTGAAGACATAAAGTTATAAACGCATAACTAAAATGCAGAAAATAGCAAGGAAACCTAGAATCATAAACAGTAAAATACTCTGACCAGTGCAGCTTGTCTGGAGCAGCAAAGAAAGAGGAGGTGTTTGTGCAGACTGGGCCTTATATAGATTTACTTTCTGTTTTCTGATTGGTTATGTAGATCTGTGCTGCTATGGAGTTTCAGTAAAGGAAGTAAATGCAAAATATGAAGCCTCCTGTCACGTAGTAATATTACAGTTTATACCAATATCATGACTAATGCAGTAAGAGGGTTTGGGGGGGGCTGTGTTTTTGGGTCTAGAAATAGGATTTCTTCTGTTTTCCATCAATTTTGGGTTTTTTTCCCTCAAAAGCAGGAAGAAACAATACGAAGTATCTAAGTGTAATATTTATTGAGTGGAAACAGTATAAAAACAAAGCGATACACTCACGATGCCTATCTTGGGATTTGTGCATATATGGGGTCTCAGCCCCTCGTAGCTAACATACCGTGTCCGCTAGTTGTTGCCGATTCTGTTCCCCTGAGGAAGTGGAGTCAGAGCTCCACGATACGTCAGGTCTTGTACCTTTACACTCAGAGTTGGGTCCCGCCCACGTCCCCGGTGAGAACCCGCTCTCCCTCCCGGTCACGGCTATCCTGAATTCCCAGAGCATTGGCCTAAACACGTGGAGCTACTAGCTCCCATACTTTGAACTAGGGTCTCTCACTGTGTCATCTAAAGTGAGACCGTTTACATCAGGTTTGGTGGAACTAAATGGAAGACTGTATATTGATCTGTACAGATGTATTAGATTAGTGTTGTGCAGATGTCAGACAGTTTATCTTGTCCACGAGTTCACGTGGTCTGTCTATCCAATGTAATTTTGTTTTGTTACCTTGTATCGGTGTCTACACCATGGTCATACCTGGGAACTTCCAATCGAGGGTTACCCGGAGGGGAGTCCTCTGTTCAGCATGGGGTGACAATAATGACGCTAATCACGTCAAAAAGGGGGGGACTTGACACAAATGGGGGCGGGGCTTAACCCTTTGAGTGCCAGAGTGGTACAGAATGCATTCCTTTGCGATGCATTCCATACCACTCTGGCAGTCAAAGGGTTAAATGTGTCATACAGAAAGCTGTGGACTGAGGAACAGCAGGAGAAACAGCAGATGCGGCAGAGTTTCAATAGAACCCCCCACATCCGGAGGAATCTGCCTCTGCCCCGGAGACCCGGTAAAGCTCTGTCAGAACCAGAGTCTCCTGGGCAAATCCGGAGAGTTCCCAGGTATGACCACGGTTACCCACAAAGTTTAGTAGTTCAAAAGAGCGAATTTGCTTTAGTTACAATGTGAGACATAAAATGGATTAATCAGTTATATATGATATAGAATTCCTCAAGATAGAGACAATATAACATTTTCAAAATTTGCTGTTCTTTTAAATTTCCAAACAAACCGTAATATAAGGCGTACAATAAGAAGTACATGTAATAAAGTCCGATTCAAAGCCTATTAGCTGATCCCTGTCTGGCTAGATCTAAGCCCGCTCAGTGTCCAGGGTACACTCCTATTAGGAAATAATGTTACTGTTCCAGTAATAAATCCTGGTGCGTACGGTTATATCTTTATAACATGGATCATTGTGCTTCTTCCGACAATCCTGGGACAGATCCCGGTTCACACTGTAATATAGAAAGAAAGCAGAGATGGATACCGTCAAAGATGTACACATCGTATAACATAAAGGGATAGAATGCGTCGCTCCCTGTGAGCGTAACCGCACATGTGCAGTAGAGACCGTGCATGTGGGTTTCGCACACAGGGAGCTTCGCTGTGAGCCGTCTGGAACTCCCCGTTGAGGATCAGCGCGTTCAGCAAGTCTCCGGAGCAGGGAGCTCCAGGCGGCTCACCACCTGTCTCTGCTCAGGGGCAGCAGCCGGGGCGGCTGGGTGCACTTTAGCCCATGTATACGGGCTTTGATACTAGTGTAAGATATACATAGACTGTGAATTAATACACTTACTTTTATAAGGTGTTGACTGGCGTCTCCAGTCTGCCTATGTGGGGAAAGATAGTGCTGGTCCTCCCCGCTCGGACCTTTCCACAAGTGGCACTCCTTCAACCGAATGTAGACGGTAATCCGTTTCTTCCTTGTGAGGTGCTTCCGTTCCTCTCCTTATATCCATTAGGTATTATTGCCCGTTCGTTGAAGTACAGTTTAAACATCTTGAGTACAAAACCAGGCTACTTCGGGTATTTCCAGGTTAAACGTTCTTTATTTGGTATAATAGTATGAAACTCATACACTCCTATGATACCACATGTAATGAACCCTTTAACATCTGTCTTATTTCCTAAATATATTGGACGACTCGCGTCTAGTATGGTATACACCTATTACTCCACGGTATGGTATACACCAATTACTCCACGGTATGGTATACACCTATTACTCCACGGTATGGTATACAACTATTACTCCACGGTATGGTATACACCTATTAGTCCACGGTATGGTATACAACTATTACTACAAGGTATGGTATACAACTATTACTACAAGGTATGGTATACACATATTACTCCATGGTATGGTATACACCAATTACTCCACGGTATGGTATGCACCTATTACTCCACGGTATGGTATACACCTATTATTCCATGGTATGGTATACACCTATTATTCCACGGTATGGTATACACATATTACTCCACGGTATGGTATACACATATTACTCCATGGTATGGTATACACCAATTACTCCACGGTATGGTATGCACCTATTACTCCACGGTATGGTATACACCTATTATTCCACGGTATGGTATACAACTATTACTCCACGGTATGGTATACACCTATTGCTCCACGGTATGGTATACACCTATTACTCCACGGTATGGCCCTAGCGTGGAGACAGCAAACAAATTGACAAAGTGTATAGATTGCTAGTGGTATATGTCTCCAACCCAAAGCGTTTTGTGCGTTGAGCACTTTTTCAGGGGTATATAATATTTTATTTATCTGTCTGTGATAACAGACATACTGATAGCTGGGAAACGTCTCTTGGTGATACTTAGATTACAGTGCACTGAAGTACATCTCTTTACCTAGAGGTTTGGTGGAACGTTTCTTATTATCAGCTAAAGGGTCTTCCCAGCCCCATCGCTCATCTGGACTTTCCAGCACAGAGACCCTCCCGGATACCGGTTACAGAGGCAACAACTAGCGGACACAGTATGTTAGCTATGAGGGGCTGGGACCCCATATATGCACAAAGCCCAAATGGGCATCATGTGGGTGTATCGCTTTGTTTTTATACTGTTTCCATTTAATAAATATTACACTTAGATACTTCGTATTGTTTATTCCTGTTTTTGCGCTCTTACTGCATTAGAAATATTGACTTCATTGCATGGACAAGGCCATAAAGGTTTATAGCAGCATGAGGACACTAAAGATTGGTTCTTGACGTACCTCTCATCTCTTTCTCATCAACCATCCATCTGATCCACATCATCATCACCTTCATCGCATCATCCATTCTTCTTCTCATCCATTGCTTTTTTCATAAGGTTCTGTTCTGATCCATCTAACAGGGGATTTTACTAGGACTACAGGCCATTAGCATTACTACAGTTTATTGTGGATTTGTATGTACAGTATTACACTTGTCTCTATTTATCTGATACCAATATAATTACTGTGTGTAACAGAAGCACTTACCTAGGTAGGAGTCCATCACACAGCAGTCAGGTGTATCTATATAATTACTGTGTGTAACAGAAGCACTTACCTAGGTAGGAGTCCATCATACAGCAGTCAGGTGTATCTATATAATTACTGTGTGTAACAGAAGCACTTACCTAGGTAGGAGTCCATCACACAGCAGTCAGGTGTATCCATATAATTACTGTGTGTAACAGAAGCACTTACCTAGGTAGGAGTCCGTCACACAGCAGTCAGGTGTATCTATATAATTACTGTGTGTAACAGAAGCACTTACCTAGGTAGGAGTCCATCACACAGCAGTCAGGTGTATCTGTATAATTACTGTGTGTAACAGAAGCACTTACCTAGGTAGGAGTCCATCACACAGCAATCAGATGTATCTATATAATTACTGTGTGTAACAGAAGCACTTACCTAGGTAGGAGTCCATCGTACAGCAGTCAGGTGTATCTATATAATTACTGTGTGTAACAGAAGCACTTACCTAGGTAGGAGTCCATCACACAGCAGTCAGGTGTATCTATATAATTACTGTGTGTAACAGAAGCACTTACCTAGGTAGGAGTCCATCATACAGCAGTCAGGTGTATGTCTATATAATTACTGTGTGTAACAGAAGCACTTACCTAGGTAGGAGTCCATCATACAGCAGTCAGGTGTATGTCTATATAATTACTGTGTGTAACAGAAGTACTTACCTAGGTAGGAGTCCATCATACAGCAGTCAGGTGTATCTATATAATTACTGTGTGTAACAGAAGCACTTACCTAGGTAGGAGTCCGTCACACAGCAGTCAGGTGTATGTATATAATTACTGTGTGTAACACAAGCACTTACCTAGGTAGGAGTCCATCGCACAGCAGTCAGGTGTATCTATATAATTACTGTGTGTAACAGAAGCACTTACCTAGGTAGGAGTCCATCACACAGCAGTCAGGTGTATCTATATAATTACTGCGTGTAACAGAAGTACTTACCTAGGAAGGAGTCCATCACACAGCAGTCAGGTGAATCTATATAATTACTGTGTGTAACAGAAGTACTTACCTAGGTAGGAGTCCATCACACAGCAGTCAGGTGTATATCTATATAATTACTGTGTGTAACAGAAGCACTTACCTAGGTAGGAGTCCATCACACAGCAGTCAGGTGTATCTATATAATTACTGCGTGTAACAGAAGTACTTACCTAGGTAGGAGTCCATCACACAGCAGTCAGGCGTATCTATATAATTACTGTGTGTAACAGAAGCGCTTACCTAGGTAGGAGTCCATCACACAGCAGTCAGGTGTATATGTATAATTACTGCGTGTAACAGAAGCACTTACCTAGGTAGGAGTCCATCACACAGCAGTCAGGCGTATCTATATAATTGCTGTGTGTAACAGAAGCACTTACCTAGGTAGGAGTCCATCACACAGCACTCAGGTGTATCTGTATAATTACTGTGTGTAACAGAAGTACTTACCTAGGTAGGAGTCCATCACACAACAGTCAGGTGTTTCTATATAATTACTGTGTGTAACAGTAGCACTTACCTAGGTAGGAGTCCATCATACAGCAGTCAGGTGTATCTATATAATTACTGTGTGTGACAGAAGCACTTACCTAGGTAGGAGTCCATCACACAACAGTCAGGTGTTTCTATATAATTACTGTGTGTGACAGAAGCACTTACCTAGGTAGGAGTCCAACACACAGCAGTCAGGTGTATCTATATGATTACTGTGTGTAAGAGAAGCACTTACCTAGGTAGGAGTCCATCATACAGCAGTCAGGCGTATCTATATCATTACTGTGTGTAACAGAATCACTTACCTAGGTAGGAGTCCATCACACAGCAGTCAGGTGTATATATATAATTACTGTGTGTAACAGAAGCACTTACCTAAGTAGGAGTCCATCACACAGCAGTCAGGCGTTTCTATATAATTACTGTGTGTGGCAGAAGCACTTACCTAGGTAGGAGTCCATCATACAGCAGTCAGGTATATCTATATAATTACTGTGTGTAACAGAAGTACTTACCTAGGTAGGAGTCCATCATACAGCAGTCAGGTGTATCTATATAATTACTGTGTGTAACAGAAGCACTTACCTAGGTAGGAGTCCATCACACAGCAGTCAGGTGTATCTATATAATTACTGTGTGTAACAGAAGTACTTACCTAGGTAGGAGTCCATCATACAGCAGTCAGGTGTATCTATATAATTACTGTGTGTAACAGAAGCACTTACCTAGGTAGGAGTCCATCATACAGCAGTCAGGTGTATCTATATAATTACTGTGTGTAACAGAAGCACTTACCTAGGTAGGAGTCCATCACAAAACAGTCAGGTGTATATATAATTACTGTGTGTACCCATCCGTCCCCTAGTGGGTGAGATCACTGTCTGTACCAATGTGTCCTCTGGTGGGCGAGATCACTATCTGTACTAATGTGTCCTCTGGTGGGCGAGATCACTATCTGTACTAATGTGTCCTCTGGTGGGCGAGATCACTATCTGTACTAATGTGTCCTCTGGTGGGCGAGATCACTATCTGTACTAATGTGTCCTCTGGTGGGCGAGATCACTATCTGTACTAATGTGTCCTCTGGTGGGCGAGATCACAGTCTGTACCAATCCGTCCCCTGGTGGGTGAGATCACAGTCTGTACCAATCTGTCCCCTGGTGGGTGAGATCACAGTCTGTACCAATCTGTCCCCTGGTGGGTGAGATCACTATCTGTCCCCTGGTGGGTGAGATCACTATCTGTCCCCTGGTGGGTGAGATCACTATCTGTCCCCTGGTGGGTGAGATCACTATCTGTCCCCTGGTGGGTGATATCACTATCTGTCCCCTGGTGGGTGAGATCACAGTCTGAATACGACCCATGGTGGGTGAGATCACAGTCTGTACCAATCTGTCCCCTGGTCAATGGGATAGAATGGTATGGGATCTGGTTGTGTGTTCCACTTCATTCTTCACTGTGGGTGTTAAGTCAGATTCCCTAGTGGGTGAATTCACAATCTGTATATATTATATATACATACACACACACAAATATACTATATAATAATTTGCCAAATCGTGTGTAAAGCAGCAACATGCGCAGTAGACACTGCTGTGCGTGCTGCATTCATGCGCAGTAGAGACTACCCGTGCCGCGGCTGATACAGAGCTGGGCGCTCCGAAGGAGCGTCCAGCTGTGTATCAATCGTAGCGCGGGCAGTCTCTTCTGCGCGTGACTGGTCCACGACCGGCTGGCAGTGGCACTGTGGCCCGTGTAACGGGCTGTTCAACTAGTATATATATATATATACACACACACACATATACACACATATATATATATAAACACACACACATATATATATAAAGACACACACACACACACACACATATATATATATAGATAAACACACACACACACTATCTAGGGGATAGATAGATAGATAGATAGATAGATAGATAGATAGATAGATAGATAGATATGTGATAGACAGATATGTGATAGATAGATAGATAGATAGATAGATAGATAGATAGATAGATAGATATGATATAGATAGATATGAGATAGATAGATAGATAGATAGATAGATAGATAGATATGATATAGATAGATATGAGATAGATAGATAGATAGATAGATAGATAGATAGATAGATAGATATTAGATAGATAGATAGATAGATATGAGATAGATAGATAGATATGAGATA